>ML819116.1:6737-17476 GCA_009831015.1 Picea engelmannii | reverse complement strand
TATCCTATAGAATTTGGAGGAATCATTTTTAAAATAGCGAATCTCATTTTTGGAAAAACCATGAAAAATTAGCCCATGAGCGAAATTTATCCCCTAAAATCATCCATGGCTGCATTCATCAACACCCTTAACCTTTTTCCTTTGGAATAAGTACAAATTGAGCAATAACAGTTATGAACCATGATGATTGTTGTTGCTTGTATTGATCTAAGGATAAATTGGTAAATTCCTTATCTAGTGATTGAGGGATACATGGAAAGAGTTATAGGGATAGAGTGCTTGTTGTTAGAAGTTATGCATGAATGAGACTATTGAATCCTCAATATGACTGGGGTACGTAATTTGACTAGGGAGACTTCCAGGGGACCCAATTTGCTCAATCTAGACATCCTCAAGGTAAAGAGTTTCATTTTGGGAAAAACATGTTTTTTTTTCTTCTAACTATTTTCATTTGTTGTAGAATGTAGGAGCTCTTGTTTAAAATCATGTGTGTTGCTGCAACTTTATAGTGAGTTTTATTTCATGGTGTCATAGCCTATAGGGAACACAACCCTGCTCTTGTATATCAAAATAAGAACACAGTCTTAACTAAGGATGGAAACAAGGGTTTGGTGAAAATATGGCAGGCTATACCAACATTTCAAACTCTTCAAATCATGACACATGTCCCAATGTGTTGTCATTATTCATGCTTAACATGTTCTTTTGGATAAAATTTTATAGCTTGCATTCCTTGATTCATATTTTTAAATGTTGTATTTTTTTTGCATGATGAAACTACATACAAAGTTATAGAAAATCAACATGAAAACTACCTGATCTCAATATCGGTAGTGATCATGTTGAACCTGACAACCATGTGCAACACATTCATAGTGGTGTTTAACTCGAGGTGAATGCTAAATATTAGATTATAATTGTTGTTTTATTATTTTTCATATCTCAATTTAATGTGTATTTCTTTTTGTTTTTGCAGAAATGTGTTGATCATAAACTCCAAGAAGGTGATAAAGTAAAGGTGTTGGATCCATATGGTAGTGCTCATGTGGGCATTGGGAAGATTCACTCACTATCTATTATACATGGCGTTAAATTGAGCGGATCAGGAGATGCACATGTAAATATTATAAAGGTCACAAGAAACATACCCCTTATTTATGATGAAAAAATAGAAGGATCTGTCCATCTAAAAGAGATGGAAGGAAGCTTCACACGGTGGCCACTAAGATATTTGCAAAAAATGACATAGTTGGTTTTTATCATAGTTGTTAGACAACTTGGCCCATTGCTTTATGCAGTAGTTTGAATGTATGTTCAACAATTTTTTATTATGTGGTGTATTTGCAGACTTGAAAACTCTAAGTGACAATGTTGTACTATGACATTATATATGTGTGTGTGTGTGTGTGTGTGTGATCTTTTACCTTTTATTTAATGTTTTAATTTAAGTTTAATATAATATGTTTATTTCTGCATTACACAATTTATGTTATTTAATAAATTATTCATATCATATAAATGGACATTTACTACTAAACTATAAATCAGTGAATACAAATGACTAAATATATTACTAATGGATGGAAATCAGTGACACAAATGACTAAATACATGACCAGTTGACAACATAGATGACTAAATAAATGGCCAGTTGACAACACAAATGACTAAATAAATGACTAGTTTTCAACAATACATGACTAAATAAATGCCTAAATTTATGACCAAAGTGACCAACCAAAAAATGACTAAAATTTTTTAGTAATTTTTTTGGTGGCATTATATATTACTAGCAATAAATGACTATTAGTCATGTGACTAAACTTAGTCATTTATATGCAAATTTTAGTCATTTTTTAGTCATAAATTTCTCTTTTTCTACTAGTGGGTATACCAAGGTAATTGGATGGAAGGGAGCTCATGAGAATGCCTAGTAAATGTGAGATATGGTTTTGTATGGCTAAAGGAGTGTTAAAGAAAAAGAACTGGGATTTTGCAGGGTTGATAGAAGTGCCTGAAGCTTCACTAAAGTCTAAAAGGACGGTATTCAATCTAGAGGCTTCTTACACAGTCAATGTGCCCATTAACATGGTATCATCTACGAATTGTCTTTGTGAAGCGGTTGGCTGAAGACCATGCAAGAGCATGCCCTAGAGGGAACCATCTGCAATGGATGGTTTAATATAATGACCCAAGCCTTCTGCCACAATGAAAAAAAAGAAGGGAGAGAGGGGATCGCCTTGCCGAATCCCTTGAGAGGGGGAAAAAGGCTTGGAGGGCACACCATTGACAAGTATGGAAAAAAAATTAGAGGAGGTGAGGTTGAGAATCCAATTGACCTAGTCAGTGCTAAAACCAAAAGCCAAGAGAAGAGAATGCATATACTGCAAACTTAGGTGATTAAAGACCTTAGAAATATCAAGTTTGATGAGCATACCTATGGTTCTGGTGGACTTGAAGGAGTGAATCACCTCATGAACCAATATGACATTGTCCATTATTTGGAATCCCTCAACATAACCTCACTGCTCCTTAGAAATGATAAAAGGAAGAATATACTTGAGTCAGAGGGTGATTACCTTGGAGATGATTGTTTAGATCACATTGCATAGTGCAATTGGTCGAAACTGATGTGGATGAGAGACCCGCTCCTCCTTAGGAATGAGTGTGAGAAATTTTTTATTGAGAGCTAAGAGGACCTGCACAAAGGCTCGAGATTCCTCCACAAGTTGCCAAACTTCCTTCCTAACCATGGGCCAACAATGGTGGAAGAAATCAATGGTGAAGCCATCTAGTCCTGTTGCTTTTCCCACTGGCATTTCCTTGATGAATTGATCTACCTCTTCAATTGTGATGGGCTGCATGAGCACCTCATTATGCTCTTGGGTGATGAGAGTAGGAATGTGCCTGGTGATCTTCTTTATCGATGGATATTTGTAAGGAATAGGTTTCAAAAGGATATTTTGTAGTAGTTTACTAGTTCAATTTCCATCTTTGTATTATCCATGATTGGTTGTCTTTGATTGTCTTTGATTTTAGTAATACAATTGATATATCACCTATGAATCATGGAGCAATGGAAGAATTTAGTATTCTTTTCTCCCTCTTTTAGCCATTGTACTAGTGATTTCTGTCTCCAAAGGATCTCCTCCTATTGATATTCTTCCTCCAACTGTTGTTTGAGGAGCTCCTCATCATCACTCAAATAATCTGACTGTCCATGAGTGATGGAACCCTTCTAAATTTCCTCCAGGTGTTGTTCGAGATATATTTGGGCATGGAAAATGTTACCAAAAACATTTTTGTTCCATTATCGAAGTTGTTGCTTATATATTTTTAGCTTTTGTTGAAATATGTACATTAGTGTACCATGAGAGATCATAACATTTGTCCACCGGGTATTAGATATTTCCTGGAAGTCTGAATGAGTTAGCAAAAAAATTTCAAATCGGAAAGGTTTGAATTTGGGGGTGTTGACTGTGTCAATCCAAATATTAATTGGCCAATGGTTTGATCCAGAATTTGGGAGAATATTTTCTTCGATTAGAGGTACATCCAACATAATAGCTTCTGAAATGGGGAAGCGATCCAACTTGTAGGCTACCCGTTGAGCACCCGAGCGTCTGTTTGTCCAAGTGAAGGTTCCATTCCACGCTTCAATGTTGATTAAATGCAGGTCCTCAATTACTCTTTGAAGATTTTCACTATCCTTGTCTAATATTCTTATGCCTCCTTTCTTTTCTTCCAAGTTGAGGATAATGTTCAAGTCTCCCCCTAAAATCCATTTCTTATTTCCCACTAAGTTGTCGATGTCTGTGAGGATTTTTAGGAAGGAATCTTTTTCTAGAGTTGATTGGGGACCACATGCGTTAGTTAAAATCCCTTCCTTGCTAGAACCAACAACTTTGTAGCTATCTAAAAGCGTCCAAGCAATGGAGAAGAAGTTTTCTAGAAGGACCATTGCAAGGTTCCATAAAATGGACAAACCCCTTGCAGCATTGTTGGAATCATTATAAACAAAGTTACTCTACCTCCAACAATGTTGAAGAACTACCTCAGTAGCATCTCCTGTGCATTTTGTTTCTTGTAGAAAGAGAATATCCAGATCTTATGCCATGACACAGTTTCAAAGAACCCGCTGCTTGGTTCTTCCGCTTAGTCCTCTAATGTTCCACAAGATGATAGTCATGAAGATGTAGGGGGTGTGAAGTGAAGAAACTCTCAATGAGCCACTGGATTTTCCCCCAAATTAATCATAAAGCTACCCACCTCTCTAATCAATTGTTGGGATGAATTGTGTCCTCAACGTTTTACCTCCCTAGGCGTTCTTTGAGGTTCTTGACTAGGGTCTGATTGTATGCCCAATCGAGAAGTTTCCCCTGCATAGGAGTCAATGTAGACTTTGTGGACCTTGTGGAGTTTTTATAGGGGGATGGATTGTAGTTCCTTTTTGTTGTAGGCTTCCTCTAGCTTTTCTAGGTCTATATCAGCTAGATCTCTTTCATCACCTATCATATCCATGTCTCCCCATTCATTTGTGATGAGATCAACCTCCATATGAGTTGGAGAGCTTGGTGACACTGTCTATTCCAAGACATGGTTTTGAGTCTGTTTTGATTTTCCTTCGTCTTTGCTTGGGTTTGCATGCTGATGGGGGTTTTCTACCTCTTGAGAATTCGATAATTGATTTAAAAATTCTAAGGAGTTACTGATAGAAGGTTGCTTGTTCGACCCCTAGCTTGTTTTCCTGGGGTTGGGTTTCTTTCGACCTGCTACCTGGGTAAAGCCATATTTTTTATTATTGTGCTCTTCCTCCACAGGCTTCACTGAAGTATTTAAGGGACATTCCCTAAATAGGTGACCATGCTCATGGCATTTTCTGTAGTGGAAGGGTATATGCTCATAGTCTATGGTTTGTACCCATTCCTCATCATGATACTCTAAGGTTAAGGATCTTGGTAGGGCTTTGGAAACATTCATTTAGACACAAATGTGGGCATAAGAGGTATACCGTGTTTGGTAGGTAGCTTATGAAGATTTAACATATCGTCCCAGAGTATTACCTATGCTCGTAAGGATTTCTTACAACCATAATTCTTGCGGGAGGGAGTAGAGGTGAATCCATACCAATGCAAAAGTGAAGTCCTCTTTTTTTGGGCTGAAGTGGTCTGTCCAGAATCTTTGATATAACCCTGTTGAATTGAAGAAATACAACCCATTTTTGAAGATTCGGTCTTTATCCTCCAGGTTGAAGAAAATAATCGTAAAAAAACCCTTGGAGCTTAGTTGTAGGTCAAAATGACCTTTGTGGTTCTACCATGTTTTGATCCAACACATAAGATCTCTATCGGAGGGCCATAAGCCCAAATATTTTCCTATAAGGGCATGTTCCTTCATAAATTGGGTATTTTCTCCTATTCTAGTCGAGTTAATGACATATTGTGGAGCTGTAGTGGACTGTGGAATGCATTTTCTCGGCTCCCAAATGTGAGTCACTTTTGGATACGAGGTCTCCACTTCCACGAGTCACTTTTGGATACGAGGTCTCCACTTCCACATCCATGGAATTGCCAAACTTTTTCTCATCTTGAAGGACCTGCTCTCTGAGATGAGGCGACGACTCAAAGGGAAACCGCTTTCTTCTGGTTCCTAAAACTTTGTTGTCCACCACATTACTATATGAGGGGGTTTACACCCCCTCCCTCACTTCCATGAGGGTCCCTTCAGTCGATGAGACCTCACTGGTACAATATGTTGTTATTCTGATCTGGTCAAGAGCTTCTAACAATCTACCACTCTGCAGACATTCAAAACCCTGGCCTCTACCTCGCTTTCCCAGTCTAGCATAAAGTTAATTGCATATTTCAATTTCTAGAATATATTAATTAGGGTTTGTGCTTAATAACTTATCTTAAAAACCTAAAGAGGAAAATTGGCCCAATTTTCACTTTGAAGGTTAAATTATCTTAGGTTAGGTTTATTTTGAGGTTTACTCAAATTTGGAAATTACATAAAAGAAATAAAAACCAAATTTAGAGAAACCCTAGAGCTAGGTTTTATGCTTGGAAGTTCATCTACAATTAGTCCTAGCATCTAGTTCATTAACTAGAATGTTGCTACAAGTCTATCATTCATTTCTAGTGGTGAAATTCATCTCTAAATTGCTCTAAATTGCATATTGTTTATTTGGAGATTATCTTGGTGAATTTTGAGTAAGGATAGTGTTGAATAAGCCTAGGGGGGAATTCACCATTTTATTTCAAACTCTTGATTATCTCATTGATATATCTATTGTGAGCTTGATTCTAACATACTTTGGCTGTTATTTTGTTGCATACCCTAGCTAAATCATCGAAGATGTCTTGCTTAAAGGTGGAAACACATCTTTTGGATTGGTTTCTTTTTCACTTAAAATTTGTTTTTTGCATTAATTCATCAATAAAATTGATTTAGAAGTGTGGGACAACCTTAATATTGTCCCTAATTTAACATACACTTATTAGAACCCAAAGCACACTACACACAATCATGTTATGCTAGCCAATTTAATTCCTAGTGGTCTAAAGTAGCTTAAAGTGGCTTCTTTCAAGTAACCTCTTCAAAGTTTTATTTATTGGGATGATAATCTATCTAATGCAAATCTGAAGTTGTTTTTGTTGCATACTTTATAATCAGATTTGACAATGGTAATTGTCAAATTGATAATTGTGATTTTATGCTATGGTTATGTATTATTATCTTGAAGCATTTAATTTCTTGTTGGAATCCTTGTACTTTACATTGTCATACATATCTATTGGATTTATTGAAGTAAATCATAAGCTTGCATAGATCAATTCACCTTAAAATATTTACTTAAATATCTATCATTGATAGATAGTGATATCCCCCTCTTAGAGATGGCCTAACGTGAAGGGGATATTGTTCTGGGATGACAATGGTGCAATTCTTGTCTTGTTTCCCCAAGGTAGTATCTGTGGTTGAACTTTCCACTTGGATGATAGCTTAGGTGGTAAGACTACCTACAACAGTTGATGAGTTATGAGAACATTTACAAAATCTTCTTAGTTCTCGACTTGCAGATAGATTAATGAGATTTGGTAATGTACTAAGAAGTACATATGCAAATTGGACCCAAGTGTCATGCAAAAGTGATTTGATTCAACATATTGGATGTCCCGCAATATTCTTCGCACTGAGTGCAATAGATATACACTTGCCAAATTTGCATAAATTGATTCCCGATACTTTCTCTGTAGATCCAAGGCAAGCGAAGAAATGGAGACATCAAAATGTAATTGACAATCCTCATATTGTAGTAAGTTAACGCGCATTTGAGACAAACAATGTTTTGAGAAGACATTTTCTCAAAATTTCATCAAGCTACAAATTTTTGGTGTCATTATGAATGGAAACATCATGGATCTCCATATGTGCATCGATTTCTTTGGCTAAAAGATGCTCCCAATATGGACACAATGAATTAGGATGACCTTATTCAAGTTATATTTACAAATAAATATTTTAATAGGTTTGTGCATACTTTCAATCCACGCAATGAACATCAAATAAATATCCCTATTTAACAAAATGATGACTATCATCCTTTCTTAAAGGACAGTCAACAAATATTTCAATATGATCCAATGATGGACTATGAAGAACTTCTGAATTATGTTGAGCACCACATAACGTGTAATGAGAAATCGTGCCTCCGAAAGAAGGGTGGAAAATTGGTGTGTTGATATAAAGCATCATGGGAACTATATAAGATGTCAAAATTTTATGTCGATGAGACTAGAGAGGAAAGGTATGAACCTATATGAAACGATGATAGATTAAATACATATAATCATGAAACATTGATAATATGGTGGGGAAATATACACTAGAAACCTATTCTTTCTAAGTGTGTGGTCATTGATTACATAACAAAATATGTAGTAAAAGTTGAAAAAGGATTAGAGACATTCCATGATATGTTGACGCGTATATCTTATATTCAAAATCCGAATGAACCAGTAGCATGTGCATGTAGGAATTTGTATTGCGAGACCACTATTGATAGGGACATATGAGCACAATAAACATGCCATTTGTTTTTGGAACTTCCTATTTGTGAATGTAGTCAATAGTTTATGGTTCTAAATATTGGGATTAAGGTTTTCAAACAAGTGCAAGTTGATACATATAATGACCATACTGATAATTCTCTTATTGATGAATACACTAAGAGACTTATGAATATGGTGCACCTTTCATTGATAAATGCTATGAGATCCTGATCTTATGACAAACGACACTATGATCATAAATAGTTACCACGAAAAAATGTAGCCATTGTACAAGTGTTCATATGTTTTGTTTAGGTCCCCCTCACGAAAATGACAAGTTTGTGGAGTTATGTTGGTCTAAGTTGGTATTGTACAAGCCATTCTATGAGTTGTGTACATATATAAGCACTAAAACTTGGGAAAATTTTCATTACGACCTCGAGCATGTTGATCATAATCCAATACCTCCGAAGGATCCACCTCAATATGAAGAAAAAGATGAATATTTTTTGACAGTGCAAAAAGAATCTAGGCATCATGAGTGAGAGGTCATTTCAAGTTTTTATAAGAAGAAGTTTATAAAGGCCAGTGAATTTGACATGATTGGATTCAAGCATTGTGATATTATGGAAAATTGGATCTCTAACATGAAGACACATCAAATCGTGCAATGAACCTCATATCCCATAAGCGAAAAGTGAATGCAATTGTTATGATTGAATGTCTAAACAATTATTCATTTGAAATTTTAGGGGGAAAACATAAAATAACATATTCTAAAACTCTTGAACATTATAGAGGAGGTGGTCATAGAGAACCTTTGCATATGATTATCCAAGGGATTGCTGATACTAGAAAGTCTTACTTGATTCGTTCTATTAAACATGCCCTGGAAATTGATTCCCTTGCTCATAAGAGCTTATTTTAGCCCCTACCAGTTGTGGAATTCAACATATTTGCATCACAATACACTATGCACTTCATATACTAGTAAGGGACATGACCAATTTACAAGGGTCACATTTGATTACCTTACAAGAGTATATGAGACACATCAAATACATCCTTATCAATGGGATGAGCTTTATAGGGAGAAGTTTGTTAACACAAATTTATGCTTGACTTCATCAAGGTTATCTTGGAAATTCTATTGTTCCTTTTGGAGGTAGATCAATTATATTGGTCGGTGATTTAGAACAACTACCTCCTATTATGGATAGACCTTCATGTGCATGTAAAGGTCACACAAAAGAATTATGGAAATTATTCACAATTGTTGTAACTTTTGATACAATGTTCAGGCAAGATGGACAAAGCAATGATCAAAAACATTTTCGACATATCTTAATGAATGTTAAAGATGCAATTCCAATTGTACTAGACTAGAAATTACTAATGACACATACAATTACCAATATGGATGGTTCCACAAAAGAGTCATTGATAAGGCTATTTGCAACAAATTATGATGTCCACAATCACAATAAGCATTATTTGAGATCCCTAAATTTCTCTATTGCACGTAGTGTTGCTACAATAATAAGTAGTAACTACTCCATTGAAGCAGATAAGGAAAAATGGACAATGAGCTTCTTATTGTTGTTGGAGCTAGGGTTATACTTACTTGAAACGCATGGACTAATTTAAAACTTGTCAATGGTTCCCTTGGGGTAGTTGAACATATTGTGTATAATCTTAGAACATCCCCTCTTGAACCTCCCACTTATGTTTTAGTAAGATTTGATAACTATGTGAGGGTTCCATGGAATGGATTATTCCCTTAGACTTGTCTATTATACCTATTGAAAAAGGTAATGATAGAAAAATTCCATTGAGACTCAAGCTTGGGGATTAACAATCCATAAGTCCCATGGATTGACATTAGAAAATGAAACTATTAATATTGGAAAGGCAGAGCGACATGGTCTCATTTTTACTGCAGTATCTTGAGTTAAAGCTTTGCATGATCTTCGGTTCCAACCTCCATTTACATATGATCAATATGAAAAGATGATAAAGTGTGTGGGTGTGTCTAAGAGAAAAACTGAAGAAGACAAATCGAGATCAATTACTATGTTACATATATGGGTTATTCAATATCTTCATCATATCACTTCTTAATGATATGATGCAATATATATGTTATTCAATATCTTAATAATTTCACTTTGTTATTATTCAACATCTTCAATGACTAGACATTGTTACTTTGTTATTATTCATAGTCATAATGATGTAAATTCCATAATGTTTAGTTTAGTTTATGAGATTAAATTTATTTTCTGATTCAAAAATTGATTATAAATGATACTTCCTAAATTTCAAATGATCAAAGTTCATCTAAAACATATACATATACATAAACATAATGATGATCATCTAAAAATTTCATGTAGTTGCCCGTGACTAGAACCAATGTAGATCCAATCTTAACATCAGATCTATCATGTGGTGAGAGGTATTGAATTCCTAAAGGTGCAAACATTTCCTCAAGTTTTGCACTCTAAAGAGGGTTTGCACTTGAGGGATTTGATCCCTCTCAACACATTGATAGATCGGGAGTTAAGATGGATCTACTAAGTATCTATGAGGAGGATGCGGAATTCCTTCCATGCTCAATATGAAGTTGACACATGACATTTAAAAAAAATATTAATAACAAAAAATTATATATATATATATATA
>ML819115.1:82070-95143 GCA_009831015.1 Picea engelmannii | reverse complement strand
ATATATAATATCATAATCATGCCCCAACATCAAGTGAACCACTTATGCTACTTTGGTGATGATAACCTTTGTTATAGAAAATACTTCAGACTATGGAGGTTGATCTTGATTTGGAAATGCCTCCCTATGACATATGGGTGTCATGCTTCAATTACATGAAGGATGGCCAAAATATCTTTCTGATATGTGGATTTACCCAAATTATGGTGACACAACTACTCATTGGTCAATGCTAAGGGGTGTCCTAGAATAAATACCTATCCAAGACCATTTCTGAGGGAATCACATTCCAAGAAAAAAATTCTAGTAAAATTTGGCACTACTCATACTAGAGTAGTGTACATGGAAACATTTAAAGCTTAGAAGGCTTGATCATCTACCTTGATCCATAGAAAGGAATTTTTTTCTAGTAGAAAAGTTAAGGGAGAAACATTTTTTCCATAACTTTTCATAAACTTCATATAGTAGTTTGTAAGTCCTAAGAACCCACACAAGATTTTTAGGGTCTTAAGGCAGGCCCAGTCTTCCATAGCCAAAAATTTCCTAGGATTTACTCATACTCCATCCTGACTTACAATGTGACCCAAGTATTCAAATTCTAAAGCCCCAAAAGTGCACTTGCAACATTTCAGGAATAATTGGTGGACCCATAGGAGTTTCACGCCTCATCGACATGCTCTATGTGGGATTCCTTGGTTTTGTTGTAGGTCAAGATATCATAAAATAATACTAGCACAAAATTGCATAGGAAGGGTTGAATTTTTTTGTTCATGAGGCTTTGGAAGGTGGATGTAGCATTGCAAAGACAAAGAGGCAACACTAAAAAATCATGATGACCTTCATGTGCGTGGAAAGTTGTATTAGGGATGTCTGCATATTTCATTTGTATTTGATGGTATCTGGAACAAAGGCTAAGTTTAGTGAAAAATTTGTATCCATGAAGTTCATGCAATAGATCATCAATAATTGATATGGGAAATTTTTCCTTGATGGTCAAAACATGCAAAGCCCAAAAATAAGGACACATGCACCAATTTCCTTCCTTCTTTAATACCATGACCATTGATGATGAGTAAGGGTTGGTACTAGGACTTATGACTCCATTCTCCAACAATTCCTAAAAGATATTTTCTATTTCATTCTTCTATGCAAACGAGTGCCTATAAGAACACACATTGGGTGTTTGACCACATGGAATCGGGGGAATACCATGGTCGTGCTCCACATGTAAAGGTCGTAAATATTAGGGTGTTTCAAGTACCTATTGATGTTTAGAGAGGACCAACTGTAAATCAAGTTGAATCACTTGTAAGGGGGTGTCCACTACTTGTATGGCATTGAAATGTGCAATAATGAATGGGTGACCTTTCTTCAATAACTTCTCCACATGATGAGATATGATAATTTTAGGAGAACTTTTGGACATACTTTTTGGAATATAATTTGGAAGCATTTTTGAAAGACAATTTTGAAGGAGAAGATAAAGTGTCGAAGAACTGTGTAGTATCAGAACACATGAAGAAGAGCATAGAGTGGAGCGCGTAGTAAAGGCGCATAGAAAAACATAGATGGAATAAAGCAAGGGAAGAGAAAAGCAAGTGACTAGAAGAAAATCAGCAGTTCAACATGCAAAAGAAGACAAACGTGAAAAATCAGGAAGGACAAAAGGTGATCATGCAAAAGCAACATGAAGGCATAAAAGCAGGAAAAGCACTATTGGATAGTAAGACAAATCGAGTTGAAGACGAGTCATGACAAGTTATCATAGGGTTTTGAGCCCAATTTCTTGTATAAATATGTAATGGGTTGGGAAAGTTAGGGGTCCTGCAGGTTCTGATTGTCTTGTTAGTATTATTTTGGTTCTATATCAAGGAGTGTGAGATTAGAGGCCGAGAGAAAGAGTTTGTATGTGAGGAGTTAGGGGACACTACAAAAAGAGAGTCTTGCACTATAGAGTGGCTAGGCAGGATGGGGAGTAATTCTGATATATCAATTGTAGCGTAGTGCACAAGCCTGGGAGAATTAAAGAACACATAATAAAGAAGCCAGTCGTTGTGGACATAGCCCAAAATTTGGTGAACCACGTTAACTCTTGTGTATTTATGTGTGAATGTTGATTGCTTATATATTATGCATGTTAGAGTAGTTTCACTTACAATATGATTATTGCAAAGTTATTGTGAATGTCATGATGAATGGTTTATTCTACAACTCATATTAAGATGGTACTGCACAAAGTAATTTATCAAGTAAGTTAAGAATAAAGAACACAGAATAAGCTGTGAAGATTAACTAAGTACTAAAGAATCTGTCAATGCCCTCACAGTCCCTCATACCTACATAAACTTGGTTTCTACATTCCCAATAAGATAACTCAGGTGAGACTTCTCCTGCGTGTAGGTGCTGCCAAAAAGGTCAGTATCTGAAGGATTTTGTTGGTTAAGTACTTTGAACCTAGGGTCTTACAACCACACACCAACAAATGGTTAAATTTTCAGGACCGAGTATCTATAGTTGAGGGAATATTTTGGAGGTCGACTCAGAAAGAGATCATTGAATGGTTGGAACATAAGGAATGTGAATTTTCCCAAAAAGAGGATAGAAATCCTTGCACGAGTGACAAACAATGGATGAAAAGGTATGTATACACAGATATGCATGAGATTTTCTTTGGCGGTTTCCCTGATATTTTTACTGAGTGGTTGGAAAGATTATTTGAGAACACTGGAAGGTACTAAACATCTACACCAAGGAACTGGAATCCTTATTTGGTAAGACAATTGAATTTGGTAAATAATAAAACTCCCCGCGCAGTTGATTTTTGGTTGGATAGCATATTAGGAGGCTAGATTACAGAATTTGCAGTAGACTGTACATAATCCTACAGTGTCGCAGAGAGGGATTTATTTAAAGGTATGTGCGGTAGGTTTATGAACTCACCAGGTACTTGGATCAATATGTTGCTATGTGATAAGTGCATGATGACGACGGAGTTTGACTGTTGAGGGGATACGAGGATATAGGGGAATTGGGCATGACCAAGAGATATCCTAAAGGTAGAATGAAGAAGGAGATGAAACAAGAAGGGAAGGATTGAGGATGCATAGAGACAAAGAGAGCATACTAGAATATGACGATGAGTTTGTATTATTGCACAGTGGAGGAAGGTACAAGAGGCAGAAGACTGGGGTTGAGAAAGGAGAGTTGCACAGTGAGCATGAGTGGGGGAGTCCATGCGTAGAAGTCCAAATCATCAAGGCACTGTGCATAGAAGAAAAGGAAGAGGAATATCAGTTCAGTCCCATAATAGAGGAACCAGTGAGCCCTAAGCAGGCAAGATCTTGTGTTGAATCCACAACCCCATGTGCGTCACCAAGATCAAGAGTAACAATTGAGGATTTGTCAAAGGCAATAATATTAAGTAGAGGAAGTCAAAATAATAACAATTATAATAGTAAGAGTAGTGTAAACAATGCGTCAATCTAGAGTAGTGGGAGTAGTACACCAAGTTAGAGTTAACCAGTATCGCCCAGAGGAGGTATTGCACTTAATAGTATGGAAGGGTTAGATCACACGTTCAGGCTACCTGAGTTTCAGGGAGTTGGATCGGAGGATCCAGAGCAACATATGTTTGTTTGCGAAACAATTTGGGCTGCAAAGAACATCCAAGATGAGGCCATGAATATCGCGTAGTTGGAAACAACATTTAGGAACCACACACTGGTATGATATATGATGTTGTAGAGTACCACATTGACATGACAAACAAGAACTCTAGAAGAAATAAAACAAGCATTGTTGAAAGAATTTAAGAAGCCAAAATTGGAGTCATAGTATATCACAGAGATAAACGAGATTAAGAAAGTACAGATTGAGTCAGTTTGGGATTTTGATCAAAGGTTTAAATATGTGATGGGAAGGTTAACACTCCAGATCCCCAATGAGTAACATAGGGAATGGTTCATTGTAGGATTACTGCCACACATTAGAGGTCCATTAATACAAAAAAAGGTTACATCGCATCCTGAAGCCTTGGAGATATCAATGAAGATGGAATCATCTCTTGTAGGAGATAGTGGGGCAATGGCGAAGGTCCAAACACAGTTAGTTGCATTGACGATTAATTTGGAGGAAATTACAAAAGGGAAGTGAAAAAGGGAACATGTTTGGTGTACCAAATGTAGGACTTAAGGTCACCATAAGGACGAATGCCCAACATTTGTGCAATATTTAGTGACTGGAGCACCAAATCCATTACCAAGAAGAGGGTATTGCGCAATATGTAATAAATGGGGACATCATCCAACAAAATGTCCATTGCTATAGAAGTACCAAATCACACCAATAAATTTGTTCTGTATGTTTTGTAAATTGGTAGGCCACGAAGAAAAGGATTTTCACACATTTGATTTGATGAGAGAGAGCACATCGAATATGTACAAAATTCGGGAAGAGACTGTTGCAAAAGAAGGGGGAGCTACACAGTATAACACTCAGAGGGGTTTTCACCAAGGAAATCGAGGATTTGGTAGAGGTTGAGGTAGAGAAAGAGGACCAATAATATGTTATAACTGCAATCAACCAGGACACTTAGCTCACGACTACTAGAATCCTTGTACAAATTGCACATAATGTCGAGCATTGGACCACACAACAAAGGATCGTCCTCAACTATTGGAGAAATGGAAGGCAAGGGGAAACCAACATCATAATATGAACCAAAATGTTGAGAAAATATCAACAAAGATACAAGATGAAGGACCGAAGATAGCAGTTGTTATGTGCAGAGGAGCTAGAATAAGAAATGATGCAACAAATGGAGGAAAGCAAGTTGAGCAGTGGATAAAGAAGTTAGCGTGTCCTATGTTGATGTTCAACCCACATCAGGAAAAAGAGACATATAAAAAAGAAAGAAAGGAATTTTTGGGACCGGATTGGGTAGCCTCGACATCAGCTATGCTCCTGGTGGTTGGCATCCCTCTAGTCTACAATCAGACTATACTAGAAGGGCCACTTGAAAAGGTAAGCACGTTAAAAGAATTTCTGAAAAGTTGTTTACAGTTAATGAAAGATGAGTTTGCATTGCATATTCTATGTAAAATGATTATCAATGAGTACTAGAAAAGGAATTTCATATCATACAAAGGGTAGTAAATCAGATAATGTGCAAGAAGAGGACCAACAGAGAGTTCTGGCCAAGTGTGTAGATTAGAGAGTATGATGTGGATAATGTCATCCTAGACTTGGGTTCGGATGTAAATGTACTACTGAAGAAAAATTGGGAAAGGAAGGGGAAACCCAAGTTGATTTGGTCTCTTGTTCATCTAAGACTGGAAAACCAACACAAGATAGTACCAATTTTCCGATTGATAGGAGTATCAGTGAACATAGATGGGGTGTGCAGTGTAGCAGATTTCGAAGTTATCAAAATAATGGATAATTTTCAACCATATCCAACATTGATGGGCTTAGAATGGGATTTTGATAATCAAGTGATCATCAATCTGAAGAGGAGGGAGATGATATTTGAAGTAGGAGACTTAAAAGTTACTACACCATTAGATCCAATGGAAAGGAAGAGGTACATGGAGCTAGCGAAAAGGGATGAAATATACAACTTATATAATATGATGGAGCAGATGGATGAATATGTCAACCCCACTGTAGATGGTACACTAAGTTGGAGGAGCATTGGCTCGTTTGTGTCAGATTCTAAGGAAGGACTGAAACATTGGAAACAACAGATGCATGAGGTATCTACCCGACAGTGTGCCCACATTACTCGATCATTGCACTATATTGGAACAAAGTTATGTGACCCACCCATGTATGATGGATTGTATAATATAGAAACATTTGTACAAGTTCTTGAGTTATAGGTACCATAACAATAGAGATTGTTAGCATTGGATGTTTTCTTGAAAGCCACCCCGACCCGATGGTGGATTGCGCACAAAGAGAGGATCGATAACTGGCCACAGTGTAGGAGACTGATGCAAATCAGATTCAGAATATAGGAATACATTTCACAGAAGTATACAGGGGAAGGTGATCCAATAGAACATATTGTGCAGTGTCGGACGGTATGGGAATCACTACCAAGGGAGGAATGGGTGCACAGGTTCATACATATGTTGGATACAATTCTTAGGTACTGGTATTTGGAATTGGAAATGCACACAGAAATAGTGGATTGGGACGAGCTAACTCAAAGGTTCAAGGTAACATTTACTTTTGGGCATGAATCTCCACTACTAGATACATCGTTATAGGCCATTCAAACCAAGATATTTTCAAAAGGGATAATGGAGATAATACATGTATGTGATGTGCATAGAGAAACTATGACAACTCATGAACTATTAGAGTGTTATAATGTTACTACGGAGGATCTGGATGAGGAGGATCCCATAAATATACAAGTTCCTGAAACTGAAGGGGAACACGCAGTAGGAGGACCAACGTTGGAATCTGTTGTGTATGCACAACCACTAAAGACACAAAAAGTAAACATTGGGACAGAGGAAAGCCCAAAGTTTACGCAGATAGGCAACTACCAAAACGATGAAAATCTGGAGAAGATCGCGGATTTACTGTGTGAATATCAGGATCTATTCCCATCCACATTTTTGGAGATGAAGGGGATAGCTGGCGAGTTAGGAGAAATGAAGATCCCTTTGAAACCAGGCGCTAATCCTGTGGGACAGAGACCTTATAGGCTAAATCCGAAATGCAAAGAAAAGGTAAAGGTAGAGATAGACCGCATGCTAGAGGTGGGAATCATTGAACCAGTTGAAGAATCATAATAGATAATCCCAATGGTGGTGCAAGATAAGAAAATAGGGGGAATCAGGATCGATGTCGACTTAATTAAGTTGAATGATGCATGTCTACATGATCCATTTCCGACACCATTCATAGATGAAGTACTAGAGAATGTAGGAGGGTAGGAGGCTTATTCATTCACAGATGGGTTCTCGGGCTATCAACAGACTAAAATTGTGCAGGAAGATAGGCATAAAAATACCATTGCGATGGAATGGGGAAGCTCCCAACATACGGTGATTCCTTTCGGGTTAAAGAATGCACCTATAGTGTTCTCAAGAGTAGTGGTTTCATCTTTTAAAGAGTTTATTCATAAATTCCTTGAAGTATACTTGGACGATTGGTCTTTGTTTATCCTTTTGAGGGACCACATAGAGTTATTAAGACTGATGTTGGATAGGTGTAGACAATGTCATATTTCATTAAATTTGAAGAAGTGCATTTTCTACGAAATGTTTTGAATTTTGTTAGGTCATGTGGTCTGCAAGCAAATATTATTAGTGGATCTTGCCAAGATTGCAGTGATTTTAGATTTACAACCACCCACATCATTCAAACATTCGAGAGAAACTCTAGGGCATACATGATACTACAGGAAGTTCATCAAGGTTTATGCACAGATTACAACACCTATGGAAAAGTTGTTGAAAAAATACGCAAAGTTCTAGTGGAATGTAGACTGTCTAAAATGTTTGGACACTTTGAAACAAAAGTTAGTCACTACGTTGATTTTGATATTTCCAGACTTCGGAAAGGAATTCCATGTTCACGTGGATGCATCATCCATGACATTGGGCACAATATTATCATAGCCAAGAGAAGGAGACATAGACCACCCGATTACATTCGCCAGCAGGAAGCTGTCAACCGTGGAAAATAATTATACTACAACATTGCGAGAAGGACTGGCTATGGTATATGCGCTACAAAAGTTTAGACATTACTTGTTGGGTTCACATTTTAAGATGTACACATACCTTTTTGCACTGAGATACTTAGTCAACAAGCCAGTGTTGGGGAGAAGAATATGCAGATGGTTACTACTGTTCTAGGAATATGATTTTGAGGTTGTTGTGAAGCCTAGTAAATTGAATGCAGGACCAGACCACTTGTCCCGCATACTCTCAAGGGAATATGCGGGGAATTTGGATGACAATTTTTTGGATGCACAATTATTTTTAGTTAAAATGGTCAATGACTACATTGAGGACATCGTACGGTTTTTAAGTATAGGAATGGCTCCATTTAACATGATAATGGCGCAAAAGAAGAAACTTGTAGTGAAGGTGACATACTACCAGCTAATTATAAGAAGCTTATATAAGTTGGGGGCAGATGGGATACTAAGATGATGTGTGGTAAGGCATGAAAGGCCAATGATACTTGCAAAATCCCATGATGGGATAACGGGAGAACACTATGTAGGTCGATCGATTGTGCAGAATATTTTATGCGCAGGGCTCTGGTGGCCTACACTTCACAAGGATGCTAAGGAATATTTTCAGGCATGTGATGGTTGTCAACGAGTGGGAAATCCATCTAGAAGAGATGAAATGCCATTGAACCCACAAGTTACATTGCAGGCATTTGATAAATGGGATATAGAATTTGTTGGACCAATCAACCCATCAACAAGAAGAACAAGGGCCCGATATATAATTATTGCAACAAAGTATTTAACCAAATGGGAAGAAGCAACGCCATTTATATATTGCAACACATAGACTGGTGCACACTTCCTGTTCAAGAATGTAGTGACAAGATTTGGGTGTCTATGCATATTACTGAGTGATCAAGGGACACACTTATTGAATAAAAACAGTGTGGCATTGACATAAGGATTTCAAATCCATCATCATAGAATCACACCTTACCATCCTCAAGCCAATGGCATTGTAGAAGACTTCAATAAAATATTGAAGAATGTGTTGACTAAGATCTGCAACGTAGGAAGAGATGATTGAGACTTAAGAGTTCCTACAATATTATTGGCATATAGGACTACAAGTAAGAAGATGAAAGGGTAGACACCACTCGGGTTGGTATATGGACAAGAAGCAGTAATGTCAATGGAGTTTATTGTACCTAGTCTGCACATTGCAACGATTACTAAACTTTCATATTCTAGCGCAGTTGTTACAGCTTGAGGAAGACAGATTTGTCGTGGGATTCCATCGACAAGTTCAGAAAGTGTGAGATAAAGCATGGCATGATCGACACATCAAGTAGAAAAAAATCCAAGTAGGATACTTAGTATTGCTCTATGATAGCAAGTTTATGCAGCACCCAGGAAAACTTAGGATGCATTAGTTAGGTTCATATGTAATCAAGAATATGAGAAAGGAAGGTGTTGCGCAATTAGAAACACTTAATGGAGAAGTCCTGATGAGATTGGTGAATGGAAGTCGGTTGAAAATCTATAAAGAGGGACGATAGTGGCACAATAAGGGGAGTTGTGCAAGAATACATATACTATAGTAAGTTGTACTAAAAAAAAATCGCGCAGAAAATGGGCGTAGGAATGACATAGATATAGTCAAATGCGCACAAAAATCCAGCAGGGAACCGAATAGTTAAGGTCGTTACAAGGAATTAAAGCACATAAAGCACAAGTAAAAAGTGGCAATAAAAGAACCATCTAGGTGACACGTAGTCATAGATGGAAAACGTCATTGAGTATCGTGATAGACTAGCAGATCTGGGGAAAATCAATGATGGATTTAACATTAATACCATAGTAAGGAAAGCATTTATGACAAAGGATAAGAGGATTGGACATTCCTTTGGGTGCGAAGAAAACTACATAGTTTTCGAAGAGCTATAAAAATGCATGAGGGGAAACTCAGGAGAGTTATTTTCACTTGAGATAGAGTTGTCTGAGAGAACGGAGCCGAACAAAAACCAACGCGATGCAGTATTATCATATTAATTATAGAGGATAATGGCACCACCTAAAGTCAGAGCACCAGGTGCCGTATCTCGTAAACAAACAAAATGGTCATCCATGGTTGAGGAAACACCTCGAGCTTCAGCCTGAAAGCCGAGCTTTCACAGAGATTACATACCACCCAGGAAGGACACTTCCCCACAAGTTTGGGTAGCCACAGATGGGAAGTACCCACTAGTAACACCAGAGATACCACTTGCGGTCATAGTGGAAGGGGATAAGATAGGGAAGGTGGCCAAGCTGAAATTTGTTGACCATGATATCACAAACATGCAGAAGTTTCTCGACATGGGATGGGAGAAATATTTGTATGCCAAGAGTGTAACAAGGACAAGAGTGATCCTGCTGGAGCCGCAAGAATGGTCGACAAGACTATAAAAAGATGGAATACTAAACCTGTTTCATATACCAAATTTTGGTAGAACCCTAGAGGTGAACGCATGCGTCAAAATTTTGTTGAGCTGCGTTCACGGAGGAACATTATGGGTGGATTCGCTAATGTCTATTGGTAGGGAGTTAATTGTACGGATCACAGTATTGTCGAAAGCAGGTGAGGATTCAACAACATTGTTTGTCAACAAGTCAAGGGATAAAGCATTGGCCGAAGAAATGAAGGAAAAATTCTACACACACACAGGATCAAGAGGATTGGATGTCACAAACATAAGCGATGACAGTGTGCGCTTCACGACGCATGTGTTGTCCTGCAAACTATTAAGGAAATGTCACAAATTTGAAGTCTGAGCCGCAATGGTAGCAACGATAGAGAAGTGTGCAAAAGGGGTCCAAATGAATTGAGCCACATTTTTGGTAAACTAGTTTTTAATAGATTGCACATAAGCCTAGGAAAAAGGCACCAAGTTCCATTATGCATGGATTCTTATCTTGATCACACTAGTAGCATGGAAGGAGCTAGTGGACTATCAATTCTTGAAACGTAGAGAAATTGCAGCTATGCACTATACCAACTTGTGGCATACAAAAAATAAGAGGAGGCAGCATGAAAGTAATTTTACATTCTTCATATATTATAACATGATTAGGGACATCATGAAAAAAACACCATGCATCACAACGAAAACGGTGGAAACATACCAGGACATTGTGTGGTTTAAGGATGGCATGCATCACATGTATATACATGCAAAGAAAGACCCAACATGATAGTGGTTTCCAACAAGCTATAGGCTAACAGTCCATGATGTATGCTTGATTGAAAATGACTGGGAGATGATTAGAAAGTCTTAGGGGAACAAACAAGAAACCTCGATGAGGAGGAACACAAAGATGAAGAGGATGATCTAGAGGACCAAAGCAATGGAACATGAAATACACCAGGTACATGGACATCTACAGAACCTGCGCAACAAATAGTCCCAAAGGCAGGGAATGAAAGAAAGGACAAGGGAAAAGAGCATGTAGGGACTGTGTGCAAGAAGGAAAAGGCACACAAAGTACCGCATGCTTACCACCTTACAAATTATGACATGGACATGATTGGATACCAAGTGAAGGATGCCACATAGGAGATAGTTGAAGAAGAAGCACATAAACAAGTGGAATTGCATAAGAAGGTGCAGGACCAAATAATGAAAATACAACAAATTTTAGAGACAGTATGCATAACACCATAGCAAGGACAAGGTGAAGGGAAATCCATAAGCCAAAATGAGGAAGCAAGGGCCGCCACTTTGTATTTCTCACAACTAACAGAAGGGCGCAGAGTAATACAGATCACATCAGATGCAATCGGGTTCCCCACACCCGAGGGGCAGGCACATGAACCAAGAGGAGGTTCCTTGGAATTAATCATCTCGTGTATAAACACTATGGAGCTACAAGCCTTACAAATGGGTATCACATAGGAATTGTGATTCCGCGCAAAATTAGCCACTTGTGAGGTGACTAAGCTAGCATAGGATAAGGAAGTTATACAAAAAAATTATACCACTACACTGGAGGAAAATAAGGAGTTCGAACAAAGAGTGGACAACACACTCAAAGAGAAGAATGAGGCTGAAGAAAAGGTTGAGAAGGCTTTGAAAGAAAAGGATGACTCTGAGAAAATGACGCAAAAGATACAAATAGTAGTCCATAAATTGTACAAAGAAATCCCAGAAGTACCGATGGTAGTAGATGCCATGATGGAGGAACAAGTATCAAATATTTTCAAAGTCATGAGAGGAATCTGAACCAATATTACAGATTTGGAAGTGCACACAACACTACGGAAACCTCCAGAAGAGAGGGAACAAAGGGAAAGGATCGTGTAGACATCAGTGGAAAAAATCAAGAGTTTTGAACAAGAATGCACAAGGTTGTGTGACGAAAGCACACATATATATACCTAGCTCACAATGAGTCTGGAGCTCAAGTCCTTGGAGGAGAATATAAGGAGCATGCAGGAGAAGGCACACCAAGGAAATGAGCGCATCAATACCTTGCCACCTGCAGAATGGATGACAAAAATTCTAGAGAACATGCATGTGTATAATCAGGTAGAAGAGATGAAAAAAAAACAAAGTAAGATTTCACAGAACTAGAGTCCCTGCAGGACGAATCCCTCAAGGTAATAAGATAATTGTCCACTTCACATAGCACCACAAAGCTAGCAGCACAAGACACTAAGAAAAATCTCACGGCTTTGACTGGACACGATGTGGAGGAAGTTTTGGAGAAAGAGACAAAGATCACTAAAGAAGTAAAGGGCACAAGGGAAACACTGAAGAAATTTGTAGAGGCATGGAAGAGCATGATGAAACAGGCCTGAGTGGTTCAAGACGATCCATATGTGAGTGTTGGGGGCATGTTGGAAAGTAATTTTAGAAGATAATTTGGAAGCATTTTTGAAAGACAATTTTGAAGGAAAAGACAAAGAGTCGAAGAACTGCACAGTATTAGAACACAGGAAGAAGAGCATAGAGTGGAGGACGCAGTAAAGGCGCACAAAAAAACACAGACAGAATAAATAAAGGAAAGAAGAATAAAGCAAGGGAAGGGAAAAGAAAGTGACTAGAAGAAAAGCAACAGTTCAGCATGCAAAAGAAAATAGACGTGCAAAAACAGGAATGACAGAAGGAGATCATGCAAAATCAACATGAAGGTGTAAAAGAAAGAAAAGAACGACTGGACAGCGTGACAAATCGAGTTGAAGACAAGTCATGACAAGTTGTCATAGGGTTTTTAGCCCTAATTTATTGTATAAATATGTAATGGGTTGGGAAAGTTAGGGGTTATGAGGGTTTTGGTTGTCTTGTTAGTCTTTTTATGGTTTTGTATATAGGAGTGTGAGTGTAGAGGT
>ML819115.1:55716-71798 GCA_009831015.1 Picea engelmannii | reverse complement strand
CAAATTCTCCACCCTTTATAATGGAGAGAGATAATTCTTCTTTATAAAGTGTGTCTCTTCTCTTATACAATAAAATATTATTATTTTCTAACTAACTCCATGACAAGTCAAATAAATATTATAATAAAGAATTAGTTAGATCTATCCTCAATCCATGGTTGTCCATGTTACACCATGTGGACAATAGCCTCTCCAAAGAAATTCACCCTCATCCAAAAATACTAGTAGTATGCACCAAATAATGATCATGAAGGGGGCACACCACCAAAAATAGGCATCAAGCCAATTCAAATGCCAAGTGGCCACATGGAATGTTCCCTCCAAGAATGTGCATGCATGAAACCACTCCACATGTGTGAATTCCAAGGTGTATACAACTCCATGGATGAATGTACAACATGCCAAGTGGATGGAGCATCCACAACAAAGTATGTGATCAATGCCTAGACTTGCCTTGCCGAGAATTGCCTTGCTTTTTTCTTGCCTTTCCTTTCCTTACCTTGTCTTGCCTTGAATTCTCTTGCCTTTCCTTGCCTTTCCTTATCTTGCCTTGCCTTACCTTTCCATTCATTGACATGCCTTTCCTTTCCTTTTCATGTCTAGCCTTGTCTTGCCTTGCATTGCCATGCCTTGCCTTGACTTGCCATGTCTTGCCTTGCCTTTCCATGTCTATCCTTGCCTTACCTTTTTTTCCCTGTCTTTCCTTGACTTGTTATGCCATGCATTTCCTTTCCGTGCCATGCTTTGCCTTGTCATGCCATGTCATGCCTTGCCTTTCATTTCCTTGCATTGCCATTCCATGCCTTTCCTTTTCATGCCATGCCTTGCCTTGCCATTCCATGTCATGCCATGAAATTCCTTGCATTTCCTTGCCTTTCCATGCCATGCCATGCCTTTCCTTTCCATGCCATGCCTTGCCCTACCTTGCCTTGTCATGCCCTCCCTTGGCTTGACTTTCCATGTCATGCCTTGCCTTACCATGCCATGTCTTTCCTTGTCATACCAATCCATGCCATGCCTTACCTTGCCTTGAATTGCCATGTCATGCCAGACCATGTATTTCCATTCAATGGCATGCCTTTCCTTGCCATGCCTTGCCTTTCCATGCCATGCTTTGCCATGTCTTTCCTTACCTTTCCATGCCATGCCATGCCTTTCCTTACCCTTCCATGTCATGCCTTGTCTTTCCATGCCATGCCATGCCTTGCATCGCCTCACCTTCTCATTCCATGCCATGTTGTGCCATGGCATGCCTTGCCTTGCCTTGCCATTCCATTTCATGCCTTGCCTTCCCATGCTATGTCATACCTTTCCTTGCATTGCCTTTCCTTTACATGCTATGTTTTTCCTTGCCTTGCCTTTCCATGTCATGCATTGTCTTGTCATGCCATGCCTTGAATTGTCATGTCATGTCTTACATTTCCATGCCATGCTTTGTCTTTCCCTGTCATGCCTTGCATTGCCTTGTGTTGCATTTCTTTTCCTTTACTTGCCTTGCCTTGACTTTCCATGTCTTTCCTTGCATTTAATTGTCTTTTTATTCCATGCCTTTCCATGCCTTTCCTTTCCTTGACTTGCCATGTATTGCCTTGCATTGCCTTTCCTTGTCATTCCATGCCATGCCATGCCTTCCCATGCCATTCAATGCCTTGCCTTGAATTTACATGTTATTTCTTGCCTTTCCATGCCCTACCTTTCCATGCCATGCCTTGCCTTGCATTGCCATGTGACACCATGCCATGCAATGCTTTGCCTTGCTATGTTATGCCTTGCCTTGCCTTGCCTTGACTTTCCATTCCATGCCTTTCCATGCCTTGCCTTTCCTTTCCTTTCCCTTCCTTGCCATGTCTTGCCTTACCTTGTCTTGCCATGTCATGCCTTGACTTTCCATGCCATTCATTGTCTTTCCATGCCACGCCATGCCATGTCATGCCTTACATTACCTTGCGTTGAATTGTCTTGCCTTGACTTTTCATGCCATACCATGTCTTACCATACCTTTCCTTTCCTTGACTTGTCATGCCTTTCCTTGAATTTTCTTGCCTTGTCATGTCATGCCTTTCCATGTCATGTCATGCTCTGTCTTGCCTTGACTTGTCATGCCTTGCCTTGTATTGACTTTCCTTGCCATGCCTTGCCTTGCCTTGCCTTGTCTTGCCTTATCATGCCATGACATGCCATGTATTTCATTGCCATGCCATGTTATTCCTTGCCTTCCCTTGTCATGCCATGACTTGCCTTGCAATGACATGACTTGCCTTGCCTTTCCATGACATGCCTTGTATTTCCTTGTCTTGCCTTGCCATGCCATGCCATGCCTTGCCTTGCCATGCCATGCCATGTCTTGCCTTGCATTTCCTTTCCTTGCCTAACCACAATTCATCTAAAAGGTACTTTCATTATGATATTCATAAAACTAATTGTTAGTAAAAATATAGTACTTTTCATTGTTATAGAAAATTTATTTTCCTTTGATTCACCCACAATAAATTTGTCTCTATAATTATTTACAAAGTTAATTAACTTCTAATAATAAAAAATTCAAGTTAATTTAATAAAAAAATAATGGCATTCATGTATCATACATTTTTTTTTCTTAAAAAAAATAATGCTTGTAATAAATGAACAAGTTTAATACCTAAAAATTGCAATCAAATGATTCATTAAGCATGTAAGTCTACAACTTGTTATCCCATCTATCTTAGATAAAATCACTTGCATGAGAATTTCAATGTCATTACATAAGCTCTCTTTATTCATATATCTTAAGTATATTCATAGTTATGAAGCATGGATTATCATAATTAATAGGATTTACATAGAAAGTGATGTCACTAAATAGGTTTATGTTCCATCTTTATTGTTATCACTGAAATTTTGTCTGCAACATTGCATGCAAATGGTTACAGAAATACAACAGTTCCAAACATCTATTAGTTCACTTGCAACACCAAAAATTCATTTCTAAGAGGCAAAAACTATACAACTGGACAAAAATTGACATGCATTGAATCACTAAAGGAAGTGCGCGCACAATGTGTGGGCCAAAGAAGCTTGTAGAGTGCACAATGCACCATATGCACGACTGTGTACGAAAAAATCCGCGCACTCTTATGAACGACGCATTTATGGTTCTTGTCGGCCCCTCAACCACTTATGGACCATCTCCCAACTTGATTTACCCTCAGATCTGAGTTGAATCCGAATGGTGGGATGGTGAAGGACCAAAGGGTGCCCTAAAGGGCCCCTTGTTCACACCAAGAACCAATTGAATAATGCCTTGAATACATGCTATAAATGGAGGCCATGGGAGCACTAACAATTTAAGATTTCTATAGGATTGTTATGTTGCCTCAATCCTCCCTTGAGAATCCTCTTTTCTCCTTGGAGCATTCTAGAAACATTCCAATAGGACATTCCACTCACCTCTGGAGGGAATAGGCTTGGATTTCTTCACCATTTGCTTTCTTGTTTATCATTGTAAGAAGATCTCTCCAATAGGGAACTCAAGAGCCCTCCCAAGGAGGAAGAGGGGATCCATAAGTCCTCCTTTCTCTACGGTGTTTTTCCAACTGATATAGTTATCCATTGGTGGCATAATCTTGGTCATTTGGTTGATTGATTTTGGTTCAAAATTTCTTATGCATTCTAGTTTTATTTCCTTAGTTGTTTTTAGTTTATTTGCTTGTTTATTTCATGTGCTTGGATTATCTAACTCATGCACTAACCTTTGTCTTGTCTAGCAGGCGCAACTAGAATTGTAAGTACCCTTGTTTAGCTCACCCAAGTGACGAAACAGAAACACCAGATTGGCAACCATATTGGGGACAAGGTATCAATTTCCTCCCTATTTGGGCTTTTAGAGCACTTCTTTTTTACCCATTTGCCTTGCAGGAACCATAACTGGCCTAGCCTTACCTATCAAGAGCTAAGTTTCGAGTTGGAGGAGGAGAATTCCACTCAAAATCACCCCCCCCGACGCGTATCAGAACGTGCGTGGGTATTTCAACCCACAGACGCGCATTCAAAGCATTGTGCGCCCAAAGTACTTTTGTTCTCTGTGCATTCTTCCCACTGTGTGCCAAAAGGTCTTATGTTCTCTGTGCATTGTGCACCCATTGTGCCTTTGTCTAAATTGTAACCCGCGCACTTGTCCATAGTTTCAAAATTGTAAGAGTTTTTGTGAGGATTTGAAGGCCCCTAGCCTTCAAAATCTTTCTTTTATGCAATTTGTAAATGCACTCCACTTAGATTCATTTCCCACATGAAATGTTAGTCAAACATAGACACTTAGGGGGTAAAAAGAACCACGTTTCTCCTCTTTTGCTTTGGTTGCTACATGGATGGTTTGTTTTGATTGTAGAAGTTAAGTTGAGATTCTTTGTTATCACGTATAAAAACAATTGCATTGGGACCAAAAATCAAACTTTAATCATTGAGTATAATCTTCTCTCGCACCATGGAGCGATATTGAGAATCAGAAAGGTGATTAAGGGGACATTCATCTCCCTTAACAAAATCTTTAGGAGAGGAAAAATCCCCCCTAGGGATCCTCTTAGTTTCTTTTGGAAATCATCTTAAATTTGTAAGGGCCCATATATGCCCACATGTTGCAAAATTAGGATAGTTTTTGAAATTACTTTCTTAGTTTACATCACTATGAGAGTTTAAAGATCAATGTAACGGGCCCATACATGCCCACATGCTTGCAATCTAGGATATTTTTTCAAAACTTTCTTAGTGTAAACAACATTAGGGAGTTTAAAGGATTAGTAAGGACCCATATATCCACATGCTAGTTCTTTAAGGATTTTAAAATTCTGCAAGGTTGTACCAATGACATCTAGTAAGATAGGTAACCAAGATTTGTAAGGACCACAGGAAGTACACATGTTGCAAATTTACACCTAATTTGTTAAAGTTTGACACATTTTATCACTTGCTCACACACATAGTCACTCCTCACTCACATAATTTCATATTGAATTATGGAGGTTGAAGTAGGTTTTCTCCAAAGAAATTTCGAAACGTCCCACTATTTCTTGAAGAAATTATCCACACCCATTTAATTCAAACGAGATTGTTTCACACCCCCAATCTCTCAAACCCACCACATCTAATTTTTTTTCTAAAAAATCACTAAGTTTTCCTCCACAGGAGGTGCCAAAATAAATTTTTTAGTCTAGGTAGGATCTCGGGGGTATGCATCCAAATAACCCCTCGTTATTAGGTTCTCACATTTTCAAACATTAGAAGTTACCAAATAGGGAACTTAAAAATCCACTAAGTCAAGTGTTCCTAAAACCATAAGGCAGGGAGATACCCGTGAAGGTTCGAAGGCCGAGGTCTAGTTGTTCTATGTGTCCCCTCTTGAGTCACCCAACTCTTGAAAGGGATCCAGCCCGTGACCCATTTATGAGGCCGAAAATCTAAATGTCTCACTTTGACCAAGGTACCTAGTCGCCAAATTTAGGACATCTACCTAGGTGGATATTGTTGGCTGCAATTTCACCTTGATCAAATTTTGTGTGGCTATTGGGAAATATCATCAGCTCTTTCAAGATATGCACTCTCTACCCTTCATTATAACTGATTGTTTCATCCTTCACTAGTTCCTCTTCCGATGGCTTCAGACCCCACTGTTGAGTGCTCTTGGAAGATCCAATGTTATTTGAGAGGAAGGATGATACGTCTTTTTAGGACATGAGCATTTTTTTTCTTTGTTCTCCCACGCGGACAAAATCCACCTACCCACATGTATGCTTATTTACAATTGATTTATGTATGATGCTCATTTGATTACATGCGATTGTGAGATATATTGTGAAGGTCCAAATTATACAAGTCTCTTGTTCATTTATTACTCTCATCACCATGAGCACACATTCACTTTGTTAGTTTTACATCATAGGGGACCCACAGAATCCCCATTGTTCCAGACGCTTGGAAAATCTCCCTCCTATTCTAGGAGTAGTTCCTAGTCTTGCCAACTCACCGTCTCACACCCCTGTGAGTGCCACTATTTTGAGATCAAAATTGTTTGGTTCCACCTTACTTGGGTCTAATTCCCAAGGCCATCCATCCACTAGCTCTCCTTCACAAGAAGGTGGGGGGAAAACTTCCTCTCAAGGGACAAGTACAACCCCACCAAACCCCCCTCAAGGGTTAGGTCCACTACCTGCTCACACCATGGTTGGAACTAATCCTCCACCAACACCCCCCATGCCATATTTGGCATCTCTCAACATTCCTAATTTGAGTAAACTCATGAATGATCCCATATTTCATGACCCCACATGACCCAATATGCCTACTAAACTACCTTCATATATTCCAAAATTTGAAGGCAAATTGAGGGAAGATTTCGCCAACCATGTCATAATTTTTCACTTATGGTGCTCTTCAAACAACATCATGTATGAGTCCATCCGCTTAAGGTTATTTCAGCGCACACTCACTGGTCCATCAACCAAATGGTATGTGGACGAAAAATCAGGGTCCCATGTGACTTTTGAATACTTGTCCAAAGCATTATTGGCCTTCTTTAAACTACCATTTCGTCATGACACTGGTCTCGAACTTCTCTCCAAGTGTAAACAAACCTCAACTACACATATTTCCAACCACATTCACGAATGGTGTTGGCGACGTAGTTTATGTAAAGCAGAAACCACCAAAGAATAGCATCTCGATTGGTTTCTCAAATCACTCGTCTCTATACTTTCCAAAGATGTGGCATCTACCTTCCCCCAAACCAAAGAGGAATCCATCAGCAAAGCTCAATAGTACGACCTCATTTATGCTCAGTCGGGTTACCTATACATAGTCATACCTGACGCACCGAGACCCGTACCATTCGGCCAAGACAAACCTAGGATCTCTCATGCGAGGTATGGATTGATTGGTACCACAACACACCACAACCTGTACATCCAACCACCACCTATGTATGGTACACCCAAATATCCACCAATATATGGAGGGTCATCTTATTACCCTCCTCCCCTTTATCAACAGCCATATCTTGCTGCTCTCCCTCCACCCATGAGTGGACCCCTGCCATCACCCATCATGTGCCTGGATTCTCAACCAAGTTCAGGTACCTTGTCTACCTCAGGTCCTCCACAACTAGTTTCTCCTCCACAAGGACAACCACACGTCGGTGCTAACTTTCTTTAGCCCTCTCCCATTCAACAATTTCATACTTTTGAATAGTTGAATACGGAAAATCCGGACCATCAATCGAATAATGCCAAAAATAAAGGAAAAAACCAAAACAATAATAACCCAGGACCAGGAGGAAATAACCCCCAACAAAACTGACCTGCTGGGGGCAACCAGAATCAGGGTAACCAGAACCCCCAAAGGGACAATAACAACAAACGCCAAGGGAGGAACAACAACAACAACCTCTGGACGAACTTCCCTTGCGCTCTTTGCGGTGAGCATGGTCATTATACTCAACATTTCCCCCAAATTGTCAACTTCAAATGGATGAAAGATTCCATGAACGCGCCACATCCTCCAGCGCCACCTACCCCTCAACATGCCCCACAACAGTATTTGCAACAACCACCCCTGGCTATGTTGAAAAACCCTATTCCACACCAAGGTGTGATGAATACCCAACATGAGATACATCATGCCCCACCACAAATGGGACAGTATCAAAACCCTATAAATCAGGCGGATCACAATATCCTCCTCACTAGCAAAGAATAAATTCTTCTGCAAATGTGCAGTCGTCAATACAGTGCACCCCCTAATTCTATTCCCACTTTGGAAGCAGCTCCAACTACAGTCAGACAACCCTTGATGATTCCATGCCCTAACACTGAACCCGCCATTCATATCCCTCGCATCCCATTATGACAGAATGTCAACAACCCTCAGGCTAGGGCGACACATAATTATAGTCTGGTTGATGACTTGGCACAGTCCCCTACATCCATGTTGGTATTGGAGGTCCTCCAAACCTATCCAACTAAACAGAAATCCTTTCTTTTCACATTGGGGGTAGTCAACCCAGCTGATACTAGACTCATCACATTTGATCTAGATTGTGGGGAACCTCATCTCCCCGCTTTGATAGCTTTCCAGATACCAGTCAAGATTCAAAACATCATGGTTCATCAATGTATCATTGATGAAGGTGCATCCACATGCATCATGTCCAAAATTGTATGGAAAAAACTTGCCCCCCCTGAGCTAGTACCATCCGCCATCACTTTGAGAGCTTATGATGGTCGACCATCCTCCCCTGAAGGGCTCTTTCAAAATTTCTTTGTCGAAATCGAGAGTAAAACCATCCTCATCAACATTAAGGTTATCGACGCCCCGCTCGATTACAACATCTTGTTTGAACATAGCTACATGTATGCTATGAAGGCAGTGGCCTCTTCTGTGTTTCGAACAATGATTTTCCCCCACAATGGGAAAATCAGCACCATCAACCAAGTTTCACATTACGAGCCTAACTACTCCTCCAACATCGATAACATCTTACATCTTGTCTGCACTAGTTCTAATGCATACTCACTCATGGATATGGGCCCCAAAATTTTCAAGGACCCATCCTTGCTGGGGGAATACCATGGAGCATCACCGCTCATACACCCCTCAACACAAGTGTGTGTCATATCTTTTAATGGAACTGAAATTGGAGATACCATTCCTCTCACTGAGGCTTCTCCACCCGTCGACGTCCCACTAGTTGAATAAATTCTACCTCAATAATTACCTGAGAACCTTATGACACCACTTATCCCCAATTTCACCCTTCCCTAGGGGAAAATCCCAGTTTGGTAAACAATCCCCAAATCCATTACTCAAATCCCCTTCTTCTACCCCCCACCAGGAGTACAAGCATTTTAGGTAGTCACAGTGCTTACCCTTCCCAACATGGTGCTCGCCATCCCTATATGGTATCTACACCCACCCATGATGGTTCCTCAACCATCCCTACCTCCTCAGTCAGAGAGAATCCTGATGCATATTGCAGTACTAACTCTGTCCACACCACCCTCACCCCCAATCATCAACACCATTGCTACAGCTGGGGGAAGACGGAAGAAGAAATATCCCACCACTCCACTTCCTCCCTGAGTTCACCCTCCTTGCGCACTCTACGAAAGAGAGGGACACCCCACTAATAGATTTCCTTCCCTTCCGTAACTACACAATCTGATTCAGCTCCCTCAAGCAACCCCATTTCTCACTGCTTCACCAAGCACACCTAGTACTACCACAACATCCCCTACTACAAGAAGTAAATGGATGCAAACCAAATTCACATATGTCATCTATTCAGAGTATGGCCACTACACTCATCATTTCCCAAATTTACCTCAGTTTCGACAGACGCTAATGGCGGTACACCAAACCTTTCAGCAAGAGCCCTCTCCTCCAACACCTTCTGGAACCCACGTCACGGAAATCCATTATGTCTCGACCTCGGTCCCTGAACGAATGAGATGCCCTTGCTCTCTTTGTGACTCACTTGCTCATTTCACATACCAATTTCCTTTGATCATTGAATATAGGTGTATTCAAATAACCCTTATTCAAAATCACTCAACCCGCTCACCTCATGTAATGCAAGTGACTCCCCCTATCCCTTCTCCATATACTTTTGACATCACCTCTCCTAAACCAGATTCACTTCCCACCCCTCCAGGGTTCATGGATAGACTGTCTGAGGATATTCCCCAAATCCTCCCAATCATCCGGTTCATTTCCCCCATGAAATATTACCCCTTACCACATTTTACAACCCACAGTATCTGGACATTTGGTTTATGTCAAGCGAGCCATCACACCATAGCTGTGATACCCCCTCTAGGTCTTCACCACTTGAAGACAATCACATGGTGACAGTCACCAATGTTACCTCCCCGGATCCCCTATATTCTTGCATTTTCCATTGCAACAAATATATCCTGGAGGAACTCACTAGCCCTGATTTCCCATGGAATGCGCTCCACCACAGAGCACTTTTTCTCCATAGGCACCGCATGCTCCCCTGAGGAACTCACAGCTTACAAAGCTCTCTTCCAGGAATACCGAGATATTTTTTCCTAGTCATATAAAGAGATGCCCAACCTCGATCCTTCTATCGTCGAACATCGCATCGACACATGACCAAATGTTGCTCCAGTCCATCAAAATAAATGCCCATTGCACCCATCCAAAGTCGCGGCTATCAAAGCTGAAATTGACAAGTTATGCACTGCAGGGTTCATATACCCCATCACATACATTTCATGGGTATCTAACCCTGTCCCCGTTAACAAAAAAAAGGGGAACTATTTGTATTTGCAGAGAATTTCGTGATCTCAACAATGCTTGTCCCAAAGAGAACTTCCCAAGCCCTTTCATTGACCAAATTATCGATGACTATGTTGGCCACGAGGCCTTGTCCTTCATGGATGGGTTCTCCGGCTACAATCAAATCCAAATCCATTCAGCAGATCAGTATAAAACTGCATTTACCACCCCATGGGGTACTTTTTTTTATTATGTCATGGCTTATGGACTCAAAAATGCAGGTGCTACGTTCCAACGAGCCATGACTTATGTTTTCCACGATCTTGCTCGAATCATCCTCACTTACTTGGACGACCTCACTGCTCGATCCAAGAAACGAACTCAACATTTAGATGACTTACGAGTTGTCTTTCAACGATGTCGTCAGTACAATATCTGCTTGAACCCCCTCAAGTGTGTATTTTGCGTCACCGTTAGAAGCCTCCTTGGGTTCATAGTTTCCCAACACGGCATCACAGTGGACCCCCTCAAGATCCATGCTATTACATAAATTCCACCACCTAGGAATTTGCGTTACCCACAATTTGTTATAGAAAATTTATTTTCCTTTGAGTCACCCACAATAAATTTCTCTCTATAATCATAAACACCATTAAATTATTTCCAAAGTCAATTAACTTCTAATAAATTTGTTTTTAAGTTAATTTAATAAAAAAATAATGGCATTCATGTATCATACATTTTTTTTTTCTTAAAAAAAATAATGCTTGTACTAAATGAACAAGTTTAATACCTAAAAATTACAATCAAAGGATTCATTAAGCATGTAAGTCTACAACTTGTTATCCCATCTATCTTTTACTTGCATGAGAATTTCGATGCCATTACATAAGCTCTCTTTATTCATATACATTAAGTATATTCATAGTTGTGAAACATGGATTATCATAATTAATAGGATTTACATAGAAAGTGATGTCGTTAAATAGGTTTATGTTCCATCCTTATTGTTATCACTGAAATTTTGTCTGCAACATTGCATGCAAATGGTTATAGAAATACAGCAGTTCCAAACATCTATTAGTTCACCTGCAGCACCAAAACTTCATTTCTAAGAGGCAAAAAATATACAACTGGACAAAAATTGACATGCGTTGAATCACTAAAGGAAGTGCGCGCACAGTGCGTGGGCCAAAGAAGCTCGTAGAGCGCACAATGTTCCATATGCACGACTGTGTACGAGAAAAGCCACGCACTCCTATGAACAACGCATTTATGGTTCTTGTCATCCCCTCAACCACTTATGGACCAGCTCCCAACTTGATTTGACCCTCAGATCTGAGCTAAATCTGAATGAGTGGATGTTCAAGGACCAAAGGGTGCCCTAAAGGGCCCCTTGTTCACACAAAGAACCAGTTGAATAATGCCTTGAAGACATGCTATAAATGGAGGCCATGGGTGCACTAAAAACTTAAGATTTCTATAGTATTGTTATGCTACCTCAATCCTCCCTTGAGAATCCTCTTTTCTCCTTGGAGAATTCTAGAAACATTCCAATAGGCCATTCCACTCACCTCTTGAGGGAATAGGCTTGGATTTTTTCATCATTTTCTTTCTTGTTTATCATTGTAAGAAGAGCTCTCCAATAGGGAACTCAGGAGCCCTCCCAAGGAGGAAGAGGGGATCCATAAGTCTGTTAGAATATAGAAGATGGTGTGCTCGTTTTACCATTGACGATACCTTCGTCACCCAACCATAGGCCGAAACCTCCCTTTGAGCACCTTAACCTTGACGGAGAATTCCTTCGGAAGCAAACCTTAGGCTAGATAGCCAAACAAAGGGTAGTGCATCATTCCCTAAGGATAGCGCATCACAAAAAGCTGATCAGATAGTCCCAAACCCTAGCCAAGAGATATTCAAGCCAATACTGAAAACTTGCTGCTGCTGCAGCTGCACCAACTCTTCCTCCAAACCTGCACACAAGACTGCAACTACAGTGTGCACCAAACTTCAGAACTACAATTCTGAGATGCTGCAAATGAGAACTAGTGCCCTGTATTTATAGTAGTCCTGCCAGTTTTGCTGGGGCCGACTCCTCCTTCTGGGTATGTGTCTATTCAGTATATTATTATTATTATTGGATGACTTCTTCTCTTGGAGGCTAATAACCTAATATAAATTATATTTTTGAGCCGACAAGGCTTCTAGGGTTATTAACCAACTCATTAGGGTTTCCCTTGCTTCCCAAAGTCTTCTATTCTCATCAGGTTCACACGTGGAGGTAAATACCTCTCACAACTACCATAATATTAACACTCCCTCCTAGCTAGAGAGGTATTTATAGGTAATGGACTTGAGCACAAAAACATACCATTTACCTGGTAGAATCAATATAGTCATCTAGACTATTTCATGACTAGATCATGAGCATCACCATCACCATCATCTGCATCAATTCTCGAAACCATACTTCATCCGAGTAATTAGATATGATGCTGGATAAGTCACTCTTACCATAGAGTGATACAAGAGGAGTAAAGGTTCTGAACTATTTTCCATCTGGAAAATCTCTGTTCATCATCCATATGGATGTTCATTATCTCCAATAAATTGTTGATAGTCTTCAAGGCATTTAGAACAAGGATAGAGAACAACTGTGTCTATTCATAGTAGCACATAAATACAATCCAGTGGTTCACTACCACATCAAGTAACACACAAGTACTTGATCAACAACGTATGGTTGCGAACAGTGAAACATATTCACCACAATAGTCCTCATCTACAGTCTTCATAACAAACATCTGAGAGCATCCTACATAGAAACAATGGTATGATATAAACTAATTTGTTTGGGCCAATATTTCACTCACATATGTGAGCTCTGAAAGAATATCTACCGCAGTAGTCTTCATCTACTGTCATATAATCTTCATAACAAACATCTGATAGCAATTTGCACAGGAACAATGTTATGATTGAATTATCCGGGCCAATCTTTCACTCACATCTGTGAGATCTGAAAGAATATCTACCTCACGAACAATGGAACATATCCACCACAGTAGTATATCTCTACTGTCTAGAGATAGGTAGTCTCCATAACAATCATCTGATGCCATCCTGCATAGAAAAATATTGTTAAAGATAAACTGAATCCTCTGGGCCAATGTTTCACTCATGTTTGTGAGATCTGAAAGAATATCTACCCTTATCAGTAATGGGCTATCTGCCCTATTCTTCACAAACAAGGAAGAAGGATTATTTATGATTTCTGAGCCTGGACCATTTCTCACCCTGGGTCATTCTTCCTACACTAATTAAAGTGCACCCTGGACAGAATGTATAAACCCTAAGAAATGTTTGGACCATTCCTCACCCTGGTCCATTCCTCTGACACTAAACAAAGTGTAACCTGGAGAGAATGAGTCTGCCCTAAGGAATGACTATCCTTGATTGCTGAGCCTGGACTATTCCCCACCTTGGGCCATTCCTCCGACACTAAACAAAGTGTAACCTGGAGAGAATGAGTCTGCCCTAAGGAATAACTATCCGGACCATTCCCCACCTTGGGCCATTCCTCCGAAACTAAACAAAGTGTAACCTGGAGAGAATGTATAACCCTCGAGGAATGTATGTCCTGCATCAACCTAAAAAATGGACCATTCTTCAAAACTGCTCACAACTGTGAACTTCGAAAGAATGACTGCCTGACGAGGCAGACCATTCTACTTGACCACTACTCAAAGTGACTGCCAAGAAGAATGACTGTCCTAGACCACTCCCCATGTTAACCACAATGGGAAGTCATTGTCTATGATACATCAACAATTAGTCTGCCTCCCATGTTAACTACAATGGGAAGCCACTGTCTGTCAAAAATCTCAATCAACTTTCCGAACAGGAAAGCATTTGTCCAATCTGGACAAAGATAAATAATATTTTCAGTGCTCCCTCCTAACTGGAGAGTTATTTCGATCACAAAAATAAATGTTTTTCGTACCTTCTTTGGAGAATCTTTCCTTCTGGCTAAGAGAGTTATTTCCACGAGCTCTAGCTTGAGTGCGCAAACTCTTTCATCTTGGATAGAGGCTTTACCAAAATCTCTGCTTATCTTCTCATCTGCGGAGATATGTATTGGAGAATCACTTTCTCCTTTCTGGACTTCATCATGGATAGTGTAATGCTTGCACTTCAGTCTAGAACACTGTGAAGGTTTCATGTAGATCTGAACAATAGAGTATAGTTGGAGAACTGGAACATATCCATGTGGCACTTCTTCTGTCATCATGAGATCTGATCTTCTGAGTAGTCATTTTGATGTTATAGGAAATCTTCACCACGCTTCTACTGTGCACTGGAGGTTCTCCACCAAGTTGTCTTCTTCTTATCTGCATACAAGAGTCTCTTTCTAGTATGCCTCAAAGTCTTGAGATTGCTCTTCATACGCTCTTTATTCAATTTATCTGGAGAACATTCTTTGCATTTATCTGATATATAATTCCAACTCATGGATGTTGCGGATGATACAATGACTTATGTAGAGATACGTCTGGTGTACTAAAATAAGTAATCATCGTAGTATTCTCCCTCCATCTGAAAGAACCTCTGGTTCAGGATCTTGCAATGCTTTCATTCATAAGTCTTCCATACACTGTTCTTCATCATGACTTTCAGTTCTTCTGCTTGATTACTTTTAGTGAGTTCATATCAGGTTGTTAATCTTGTGATTCTTTGATACAATGACTGGTTGTTCTGGTTTCTCTTTCTTTCTTGGAATTTTCATGTTCTTCTTCACGTTTTTCTTTAACTCTTGGGTCCATGGAGTTTCTTATGGATTCCATGCCCTAGATATTCCACTTCTTCCTTTCATCATAGGATCACGAATCTGGATGGACAACCAGGAATTCTTTAAGGCTTCTTTTCGAAAAGGTCTTCTTCTGCGGTTGAGATGAACACGTAATGTCTTTCATGGCTGCTACCATGGATATATACATTTCATAATCTTCAATGGATCATAGGATTAGCTCCCTCTTAATCCCTGCTTCATGTAAGAGTGCATATAATCAGCTCCCTTCATTCGATAGAGTCCATACTTCCATCTGCATCCTTATTGTCTTCTGCAATATATAATTGGCTCTCTCTGTCTAACAGAGTCCACGTTTCCATCTTAGTTGTCGTCATAAGTCTTTCTCCAATTCATTTTGATGTAAGTCTCTTCATGATTGATTCGGCTTATCTTGCAGTAGCTTCCACATGATTTGTATTTCATCCTTTCATGTGTATTATCTAATGATATTCATTCTTATCTTGTGGTTCTTCCATAGGTATATTTCTTCTTGGAACACATTGTTTTCCAAGAGATAGATATACAAGATATGTACAAAGACGATGCAAGCAAGATATGTACAAAAAATAAGAATAGTGTTGTTTACCTTTTAGTAGAAGAAGTCTCTTCCATCCTGCTTAGTCTTCTTTGTAGGTTCCTTTTCTTCGGCAACTGATGCTACATGCTTCTCTTTCCTTTTCTTTAGCTCGGGACACTGGTTCCTGTAGTGACCATACTTTTGATAGTTGAAGCACTATATTTCTGAAATATCTTTTCTTTGTTTTTGCTTCCTTCTTGAATCGAACTTTCTTTTGTCTCTGAAGTTCTTGAATCTTGTTGTGAATGCTTGATCATCGTACTTCTTTTGAGGTTTATCTTTTGCATTGATCCTTGATTCTTCTTGAGCACAGCAAGTCCAAAGTTCTTCAAATGTCGGGTACTCCTTCCTTGTGTTCATGCTTGCGGAAAATGCATCCCATGTCTTGGG
>ML819115.1:37539-51011 GCA_009831015.1 Picea engelmannii | reverse complement strand
TGAGTATCTTAATCTTTCTTTCAGAAAGATTCTCTATCAAGGCTTTGAATTCCTTGAATTTACTGAATACTTCATCTTTAGATTTCAAGAAATATATCCAGGTCTTACGAGAATAGTCATCAATGAATGATACATAGTATACATACCCTCTAATGGAGGTGTTAGCGTCAGAAGTCACTCCTGGATTGCTTGCAGGAGCAGAGCCCGACACCTATCAGTTTAATGTCACGTTTTAATAAAAGGGCGATCAAATGGGTAGAGACTCGAGGAGATATCGCTCTAACTCGGGGACTGTATCTGGTACGTAAAGAACAAAGGAGGTCTGGAATCCTAACTTCATCCAGTGGGTTGATTAAAAGATGAGCAGGTGGAAGACTTAGCAAGAGAGGTGAACAAATAGCTCTGGGCAACAGGTTTACAGCGGTTTGTAGGGGAAGAAAAACTCTGAATGCAGGATCCTCCTGGTTCAGAGCTTCAAGAAACTGAAGAGAAGACTTGACTAGATCCTCCAATTCCAAGTCACTTAGCGCTGGGAAAATCACAAGAACTGATTAGAGACAGTGCAACTATTACAGTGATCCATGACAACATCATCCTATAATAGTTACAACTCGACTGGACCCTCCAATTCCGAGTTTCTCTAACACAGTGTGAACAAAGACATGAAAGAAACTGGCATTCATAAGGCAAGAAGTCTCAAAAGTTCATACATTATCAGATTTACAGTGCTTTGTTAAAACTTTACAACCGGGAGCTCTGCTCAACCATCGATCCTTTTCAAAATACCAAAACTGAGAACATATACTTGGGCGGATTTGCCCAACAGAGGCACGCTCGCCCCCCAAGGCGTAGCGTCTCTTCCATCAATGTCCGGGCGGAAGCCCTTCGCCGGACGTTTCCTTAACTGCGTATGGCTCCTGCAGGGGGAGTAGCTAAGACATTATTGGCCAGAATGGCGTGTGCAGATTTCTCTGACTAAACGAGGACTTCGGCATACTCCTGGATTGCTTGCAGGAGCAGAGCCCGACACCCATCAGTTTAATGTCACGTTTTAATAAAAGGGCGATCAAATGGGTAGAGACTCGAGGGGATATCGCTCTAACTCAGGGACTGTATCTGGTACATAAAGAACAAAGGAGGTCTGGAATCCTAACTTCATCTAGTGGGTTGATTAAAAGATGAGCAGGTGGAAGACTTAGCAAGAGAGGTGAACAAATAGCTATGGGAAACAGGTTTACAACGGTTTGTAGGGGAAGAAAAACTCTGAATGCAGGATCCTCCTGGTTCAGAGCTTCAAGAAACTGAAGAGAACACTTGACTGGATCCTCCAATTCCAAGTCACTTAGCGCTGGGAAAATCACAAGAACTGATTAGAGACAGTGCAACTATTACAGTGATCCATGACAACATCATCCTATAATAGTTACAACTCAACTGGACCCTCCAATTCCGAGTTGCTCTAACACAGTGTGAACAAAGACATGAAAGAAACTGGCATTCATAAGGCAAGAAGTCTCAAAATTTCATACATTATCAGATTTACAGTGCTTTGTTAAAACTTTACAACCGGGAGCTCTGCTCAACCATCGATCCTTTTCAAAATACCAAAACTGAGAACATATACTTGGGAGGATTTTCCCAACAGAGGCGCGCTCGCCCCCCAAGGCGTAGCGTCTCTTCCATCAATGTCCGGGCGGAAGCCCTTCGCCGGACGTTTCCTTAACTGCGCATGGCTCCTGTAGGGGGAGTAGCTGAGACATTATTGGCCAGAATGGCGTGTGCAGATTTCTCTGACTAAACGAGGACTTCGGCATGGCTTCTCTGGAGAAATCAGTACACAGAACTCCTTCGAGCAGAATGCTTGTCGGACCTTCCATACTTCAGATTTAATGAACGAAAGGAGGTTTCAACCACCCGATCACATCTTCATTTACTTCAAGCGAAAACCAGGAGTGAAATCGCTTTGGACAGCACCTGGAAATTGTGGCGATACTTTCGACGACTGGAATCGACGCCTTTAGGCCCTTCTTTGCTTAGCCCTTTTAATTTCTCAAGTGACTTTCGGCGTTCGCAAATAAGGGGAACTGCTCTCTGTGCCTTGAAATCGCAAGAGGCGAAACGCCGAGACGGTTTAATCATGCGCCAGGTGTCTTTTTAGATTTGACGGTTTAGAATCCTTCTCATGCTGCTGTGGGCTCGGGCCCTGAATGCTCTCGGCACCTCGCGCATCGCAAAATACTGGAGCTACCCTTTGCATTTGGGAGTCGCGAGGGGCGAAACGCCGAAACAGCCTGATCGCGCACCACGTGTCTACCCAGATCGGACGGCCCCGATTATCTCGTCAGTGTTGTGGGCCCGGCCTTATCACGTTGTGCATGCTGGCGCCCTTCCTCGGGCCTGTTCTTCTATGACCGGGTGCCAAGACCATGGGCCTAACCTCCAAGGCTCTCGCAACTCACAATCTCGCGAGTTGGAAGGTAGAGCCTTTGTGCTCCCCTTTCACGAAGTGCCGAGACACGAGGGGGGAAATAAGTATAGCCTTTTTTATTGTCAGCACCCTCTACATGTAACCGCCGACTAGCGCTTAAGTACTAGCGCCTTTCGCAGCTCGCGGCCTCGTGAGTTGGAGGGTAGAACTTGGGCATTCTTCCCTCGCGAAGTCCCGAGACGCGATGGTCAGCGAAGGTTGACCCCCTGAGGAGATCCGATTGTTCACTTCTTTGAAAACCTTTGCGCTATACTCGGCACGACTCGGCTGATTGCGATTGCCCATCGATCGTCGATCTGCTTCGAAGATGAATCTTTGCCGCTGAAACAAAATGCCCACTTGCTTGGTTTAAAACCCGAAAAGGACTTCTTCTGTGTGCCGCGTTTGAGCGTTTTTCGCGCCACTGGTGGATCTTGAACACTCTTAGGCCTGAAACAAGAAATGTCGCTAACATTAGGCTCCACGAGGGATAGAGTCGTCCTTGCGATGCTTTAAGAACTCCTTCTGCAGCTTCAGTGCCTTGCTATTGGGCTATGGAATCATTTACTAAGCCGAAACCATAAAAGTGAAAGTAAATAATAGAAAGGAAAATATATACAAAACATAGGAGCCACTGAAGGCTCAGACAAAACATTTTTTAAGAAAATGCCCATTTACTGGGCTGCTAAAAACTTCTTCGCCTTCCAAATATTGTAGCCGATATGTGTTATTTGAAAAGACTTTAGAGATTTTGAAAGGCCCAATCCACAGGGCTTCAAATTTGCTGTGTTTGCCCTTATCTTGTTTAGGAGCATCCCATTTCAGCACCAGGTCTCCTATCTGGAACCGCTCCTTCTTGGCCTTCTTATCGAAGACCTGCTTGATCTTTCGCTGATAGTCCTGAATCCTGTTTACTGTCTGCTCCCTAGCCTGCTGGACCTCCACTAGCTGATGAATCCTTCTGATCATGTCACTGGGCTCTTCTTGATAATCCTGGAAGAATTTCGCTACAGGAATGGACAGCTGAGAAGAGAAGACGGCTTCGGCTCCGTAGACTAACTGGAAAGGGGAGAGACCTATAGATCTCTTTGTAGTCACCCGATCAGCCCATAGGGCGAATTTCAGCTTTGAATTCCAAGCCCTTTTGTTGTCTTCCAACAACCTTTTGATGACCCTTATCAGGCTTTTCTTGGAGGATTCCGCTAGACCGTTGCCCTGTGGATAATATGGGGTGGAGTGAATCAATTCGATCCCGAACTGTTCACAAAACTTAGCTAGTGGTTCAGACCCGAAAGCGACTGCATTATCAGTGACGATCTTATCTGGGCAGCTGAACCTTGTGATGAGGTCCTCCAAGAATCCAATGATTACCTTGTGGGAGGAACTCCTGGTGGGAATAGCTTCAATCCACTTGGTGAAGAAATCTGTAGCAGTCAAGATCCACCTATGCTGCCCACTGGAGGCAGGGTGAATTGCTCCAATGAAGTCTAGGCCCCACTGTTGGAAAGGCCCTAAAACCACCACTGGATTTAACGACAGAGACCTGAGCTGTTGCTTCCCCGTAAATTTTTGACATTTGATACAGGCTCTGACCCATTTGCAGACATCAGTGAACATAGTAGGCCAGTAGTATCCAGCCCTAAGGATTTTGTGGGCTGTGGCTTTCCAGAAATGGTGCCCTCCACATAAGTCGCTGTGAAATTCGGCCATGGTCTTGTCGGCCTCTTGTGGGTCCAAGCATCTTAACAATACCCCCAGGGGGTCTTTCCAGTATAACACTTGATAAATCAGGCAGTATCTGACTGCCTTGAGCTTCAGATCTCTTGCTCTGTTCTTTTGCAGGCCGTCTGGGGGGCTGCAACTCTTGTAGAAAGTATATGACATCCTTATACCAAGGGCATCGAGCTAATGGGGGCTCCCTTTGAGGGTCTCTTTCAGATGGCCGACCCTGCTGAATTCCTGAACATTCATTTATGAAACTTACCCCCAGAGCTTGGCAGTTTGCTTCAACCAACAGCTTGGCTAAACCTTTCCCTTTGATCAATTTGGTGGGCCTTATCTCCAGGTTGAATTCCAGAATTTTGGCTATCCATTTACTCCTTCTCCCATCTATGTCAGGCTGAATAAGAATGTCTTTAACAGCAGCCGAGGGGACATAGGCGATGATCTTTGACTGCAGGATGTAGGTTCTAAGAGCTTTGATAGCTTTTACTAGAGCATAAGCTTGCTTCTCCATAGCGTCATACTTGAGTTCGACGTCCCTCAATGCTCGGCTGAAATAAGCAATAGGCTGCTCTAGCCCAATGTCATTTTCCTGTAATAAAACGGTAGCCACTGTATCAGGTGAGGCAAAGGAGAAAATAAGGAAATCCTTTGAGTAGTCGGGACTGATAAGCACAGGAGCTTCAGTCAGGGCCTTCTTGATTTGTTCAAAGGAATGTCATGATTGAGGGGTCCATCTTACTTCATTCTCCTTTTTCAGCATGGTTGTTATAAGCTTTACCTCCTCAGCAAAGTTAGGCACAAACCTCCTCAGAAAATTAATTTTACCGAGGAAAGATTGGACCTCCTTCTTGGACCTCGGGATCGATAAGGCTTGTATTGCCTCAACTCTGCTGGGGTCAATTCTGACTCCTTCTGATGATACTATGTGGCCTAGTAGCTTTCCCTCCTGCATGGAAAACAAAGATTTCTTAGGGTTTAACGAAATGCCAAACTTTCTGCATTTCGAGAAAACCTTCCTGAGATGGTGATGGTGTTCCTTATCAGACTTTGAAAACACTGTGATGTCATCCAGATAAACGACCACAAATTTATCCTTTTCCCCGATGAAAGCTATATCCATGGCACACTGGAATGTTTCCCCTGCATTCATTAATCCAAACGACATCTTAGCATACATGAATGTGCCCATGGAGTGGTGAACGTTGTCTTTTCCCTGTCCTTGGGCAGAACGAAGATTTGACTGTAACCAGAGAATCCATCTATCATGGACATCCTGGAAGCTCTTGTTACCCTCTGCAGTATATGTTCCATCTTTGGTAAGGGGTAGTTATGCTTTCGCGAGCTCCTGTTCAGGTTTCTGAAGTCCACACAGAGTCGGATTTCTCCATTCTTTTTTCTTACTGGCACCAAGTTGGCCACCCATTCTGAATATCTCAGCAGTACAATGATCTGAGCTTGAAGCAGCTTCTTCACTTCCCTCTCCATGATAGGCAGCAACATAGGATTGATCTGTCTTAGATTCTGCCTAAACGGCTTTGCATCTTCCTTTAATGGGATTTTATGCTCGATGACGGAAATGTCATATGTTTTGAGGTCTTCGTATGTCCAAGCGAAAACGTCCGTGAATTCCCTCAAAAGTCCAATGTATTCGGACCTCTGCTCCTCGGTCAGACTTCTTGACAACTTGACATACTTAGGCTCACCCTCGGTCCCAATGTTGCACTGAATAGTACCAACATCCTCCTCCGAGACTTCTCCCTTCAATGATACATCATTTCTATCAAAAAGCCTTTCCAAAGGAACCAGTCCTCTAGGAATATGGTTACTGGGCAGTTGTACAATGTCACATCCTGCAATCTTATTCTGAAAATTACCCTCATCGAGCTCTTCCTCTGGGACGGCGTCTTGGTCGATGTGCATCTCTGAAAATTCTTCGACAGTCTCCAAGAACTTCTTGATCTCAAGATCGTCCTCAAACACCTTCCAATGCTTAACATTATCAGGTATGGAGGGCCTGAATTTTACTTCTACATCATACCTCAGTTTGGGCGGCAAGGGTACTTTGAAAAGGCTTGCAGATGTAGCCAAGGAATCTGCCACTGTGTTCTCTTCTCTCGAGATGTAAGAAATGTTAAACGCCAAGAAGAAACTGTCAACTAGGTCCCATACCTCATTTCTGTAGCTTCTGAGTCGAGGATGCTTAGCCTGATAGGCATTTCTGATCTGTCGTACCACCAACTCTGCATCTCCAAACACTGCTACCTCCTGGATTCCCATTTCCTTCGCAGCTCTTAATCCCAGAACAAGAGCTTCATACTCTGCCACATTATTGGTAGCTTCAAATTCTAATTTGTATGACAGAGATATGGTTTCCTGGGCAGGTGACACAAAGACCACCCCAGCTCCAGTGCCTTCCCTGGAAGAGGCTCCATTAAAGAACATTTTCCATATGGAGGTGATGGAGGAAAAAGGTTTAGGGGAAACTATGGGCTGCTTTCTGAGTTTGAGAGGAGGTTCGGGGGCGTGGGTAAGCTGCAGTAAACTGGAGCCTAAATCAGTGTCCAAGGAAAAGATGGGATGATTGGTGGGGTTGGCTTCGTCACTGATTATGTAGGCCAGTTGGGCTTCCCAATACAGTCTTCTATTCTCTCCTCCGAACACTGGGATAGTAGCATATGTAAGGTCCATCTGCAAGGTTCCCCCAAGTCTCTTTATCCAAGATCTTGATAATAACATACCAAACTTGGGGGGAACATCAGCTACCATGATATCCATGACCACACTTTTCATGGGTAGCTGAAACAGGGTCACGACCAGGTCTTTAATAACTCCAAGGCACTGAACTCTCCTGGAGTCAAAAGAATAGAGGTCATGATAAGCTCAGGTGACTTCCAGTCCTAACTCTTCCATGACCGTTTTGGGCATGAGGTTATGAGAGGCCCCTGAATCCATAAGGCAATTGTGCAGCACTTTATCATGTATGTTCAGGGATGTGTAGAAGGGAGGGGATGAATCATCTCTATCTTCTACCATGGGTCCTAGGACAACTGCTGGCTTTTCGTCTTGGAGGTTTATGGAGTCTGTGGGAAGGCATGAGGCTTCAGACTGTAAAAGTTCAGAGAAGCGCTTCTTAAATTCTCCATGTTTAATTAGCTCAATGAGGGGCACAGGGATCTTGATCTTTTGAATTTCATGCTCAAAATTGAAGGAAGATGTAAGCTTTGGAATCTCTCTTATTTCAGGGGCATGAGTGTGGACAATGGGGGAGAGGGGTTGAGATTTCTTACCTCGGTGTCCATTTGCTACTTCGTTAGCAGGTTTCTATGCTCCAGTGGTCTGCTCAAGAATATCAGGTGCTACTGTCTTCTTGTCGGACCTCAGGTTGTACTTGCCTCGGCCGCCAGTAGCCTTATCTCCTTCGCTCAATTCATCCAGTTGACTATCCATGAGAGACTCCTCGTAAGCTACTTGAGTGAGATGAGGAAAAGGAGGAGTGTCCTCTAAGCAATGGATTTCAGGAACAAGCTCACCTGTTCCTTCTAGTTCCTCCTCGGCCACAAAATTGTTTTGGAAAGGGGCCTGAATTTTTTGGTCTTCTCTGTCTCTTCCCCTCTCTCTTTGCACATTCGCGGGAGTGAAATTGTTTGGCCTCCTGAAACCTCCTTTATTTTCGGCGATCTGAGGGCCTTTATATGCTTGCCTCCCTTCCACCCTCATTCTCTCCATCTCTGCAGACAGAGACTTCACCATCTTAGTCAGTTCGTCCACTTGAGGGTGAGGCACCGATGGGTCAGAAGTCGAGGCTTCGGACCTTCCCTTTCTCCTGTCTGCGTCGGCTGGTTCCTCAATCTGTCAGCTGCTAACACATTGGATTCCACTTCTATGGCCACATATTTCATTTGAGCCAAGGTGGTGGCTCTTATTTCTCTCAACAACAGACAGAAATCGGGGTCGAACGCACTAGCATAAGAAATCTTGGCTGAGGCTTCTAAAGGCTTTATCTCGGTAGGGATTTTGTTATACATCTTATTGAATCTTTTGGAGAAGTCAGAGAGATATTCTCCATCCATATTCTTTAAAGACCCAAACTCTGTCATGTAATACATGAAATCCTTCCTATCTCCCCACTGCCTCAGGAAAGCACCATCCAGCGCTTCAATCCCAGCAATAGATCCGGGAGCCAATCCTCTAAACCACTTCCTCACTTCACCATCCAAGCTCTGGACGAAGAATCTCATCCAGACATCTTCATTCTCAATGTTCAGGTTGTCTGCATAACTGTAGAAAGTAGCCAGGTGCTCTTTTGCGGTTATGTCCCCTTCCCCAGTGAACTTGGGCATATACTTCAAGTAGTCTCCAGCAGGGAGAGGATTCATAGGATGGGGTAGGATTAAGGGAGCATATCTGGCAGCGACTATGGTGTCCATTCTATTCAGAGGGGGATTAGCACCAGCCATAGGGATATTAGATGGAGGAGAACTCGGAGGAGAAGGAGTTCACGAAGGGGCTACTGGGAATGAGTTCTGAAGTGGAGTGGGAACCAAGAGGGGATTTAAGGAAGAGGCTAACAAGCTCAAGCTAGCAGGCGTTCTTCTTTGCACAGGAGTAGTAAAGATAGGAGCGGGAAGATCTTCAGTGGCCCCGGCCCAACGCCAAGGTACAGTTTCAGGGGAGAGGGGAGTGACAAGGTCTCGTCCCTCCGGTACCAGACCAGGAGGGGAAAATTCCACAGGAACACTCCCGAAATTAATGAAACGGGAAACTGCAGAAATAGGCTGGTCAAGAATCTGAGGAGGAGAAAACGGAGTTTTTACGAAAGGAGAGGACGGATTACCTGGTTCGGCGATGGAAAATCCTTCTTCGGGGGCTTTTCCTTTCCTGAGTACCGCTTCTGGATCAGATTCAGGTGTAGCTAGAGGCAGCTCTGGATGAGACCGCGTATGTCTGCCTCTGAAAGCCACAATTAATAAAGCAGGTTCGTCACAGTGGAGTCGCCAAGTGCACAGTAGCAATCTCAATAGTTCTGATATCTGATGCACCTTCAGAATCGGCTGATCATTGTCGTTCAATCCCGGTGAAAATATTCAACTTCGTCCCCGACAACGGCGCCAGAAATGTTAGCGTCGGAAGTCACTCCTGGATTGCTTGCAGGAGCAGAGCCCGACACCCATCAGTTTAATGTCACGTTTTAATAAAAGGGCAATCAAATGGGTAGAGACTCGAGGAGATATCGCTCTAACTCGGGGAATGTATCTGGTACGTAAAGAACAAAGGAGGTCTGGAATCCTAACTTCAACCAGTGGGTTGATTAAAAGATGAGCAGGTGGAAGACTTAGCAAGAGAGGTGAACAAACAGCTCTAGGCAATAGGTTTACAGTGGTTTGTAGGGGAAGAAAAACTCTGAATGCAGGATCCTCCTGGTTCAGAGCTTCAAGAAACTTAAGAGAAGACTTGACTGAATCCTCCAATTCCAAGTCACTCAGCGCTGGGAAAATCAAAAGAACTGATTAGAGACAGCGCAACTATTACAGTGATCCATGACAACATCATCCTATAATAGTTACAGCTCGACTGGACCCTCCAATTCCGAGTTGCTCTAACACAGTGTGAACAAAGACATGAAAGAAACTGGCATTCATAAGGCAAGAAGTATCAAAAGTTCATACATTATTAGATTTACAGTGCTTTGTTAAAACTTTACAACTGGGAGCTCTGCTCAACGATCGATCCTTTTCAAAATACCAAAACTAAGAACATATACTTGGGCGGATTTGCCCAATAGAGGCGCGCTCTCCCCCCAAGGCGTAGCGTCTCTTCCATCAATGTCTGGGCGGAAGCCCTTCGCCGGACGTTTCCTTAACTGCGCATGGCTCCTGCAGGGGGAGTACTGGGACATTAATGGCCAGAATGGTGTGTGCAGATTTCTCTGACTAAACAAGGACTTCGGCATGGCTTCTCTAGAGAAATCAGTACACAAAACTCCTTCGAGCAGAACGCTTGCCGGACCTTCCATACTTCAGATTTAATGAACGAAAGGAGGTTTCAACCACCCGATCACATATTCATTTACTTCAAGCGAAAACCAGGAGCGAAATCGCTTTGGACGACACTTGGAAATCGTGGCGATACTTTCGGCGACTGGAACCGACGCCTTTAGGCCCTTCTTTGCTTAGCCCTTTTAATTTCTCAAGTGATCGCGGGCTGTGACCCTGCTTTATTTCCATAGAGACTTTCGGTGTTCGCAAATAAGGGGAACTTCTCTCTGTGCCTTGAAATCGCAAGAGGCGAAACGCCGAGATGGCTTAATCATGCGCCAGGTGTCTTTTTAGATCTGACGGTTCATAATCCTTCTCATGCTGCTGTGGGCCCGGGCCCTGAATGGTCTCGGCACCTCGCGCATCGCGAAATACCGGAGCTACCCTTTGCATTTGGGAGTCGCGAGGGGCGAAACGCCGAAACGGCCTGATCGTGCACCACGTGTCTACCCAGATCGGACGGCCCCGATTATCTCGTCAGTGTTGTGGGCCTGGCCTTATCACGTTGTGCGCGCTGGCGCCCTTCCTTGGGCCTGTTCTTCTGTGACCGGGTGCCAAGACCGTGGGCCCAACCTCCAAGGCTCTCGCAACTCACAATCTCACGAGTTGGAAGGTAGAGCCTTTGTGCTCCCCTTTCACGAAGTGTCGAGACACGAGGGGGGAAATAAGTATAGCCTTTTGTATTGTCAGCACCCTCTACATGTAACCGCCGACTAGCGCTTAAGTACTAGCGCCTTTCGCAGCTCGCGGCCTCGCGAGTTGGAGGGTAGAACTTGGGCATTCTTCCCTCGCGAAGTCTCGAGACGCGATGGTCAGCGAAGGTTGACCCCCTAAGGAGATCCGATTGCTCACTTCTTTGAAAACCTTTGCGCTATACTCGGCGCGACTCGGCTAACTGCGATTGCCCATCGATCGTCGATCTGCTTCGAAGATGAATCTTTTCCGCTGAAACAAAATGCCCGCTCGCTTGGTTTAAAACCCGAAAATGACTTCTTCTGTGTGCCGCGTTCGAGCATTTTTCGCGCCACTGGTGGATCTTGAATGCTCTTAGGCCCGAAACAAGAAATGTCGCTAATAGGAGGATGATGGCATTGGGCCACACACGTCTGAAATGAATGAGTTCTAATACTCCTTCTTTGCCATCCCTTTTTGGAAAAGGGTTCTTGATATTCTTCCCTTGCGCACATCCATTGCATATGCCTTCTTGATCGACCTTGAGTTATGGTAAACCTGTGACAACTTTGCATATGTATGGTAGCGCCTTGTAGTTGATGTGGGCTAATCTTCTATGCCATAGTTCGCATGAGTTTTCGATGGCATGGGTCATGGCAGTTTCTGGGTGACCCTTCAGTTTATATAAGCCATTTTCTTCGTTTCCGATAACGATTGCTTCATTTAAGGTTTCTCCCTTAGCCCACATAAGAACTTCTCCATCTATGAAGGCACATCTATAGCCTTTCTTGTCTAAAGTTGATATGGAAAGTAAGTTCTTCTTTAAGCCCGGTACATAGAGTATGTCCTTCATTGTTATTGAGTTTTCTGAATCTAGCTTATAGTTTGATTCTACCACTCCCTTGATGGGATATTCGTAATCATCTCCAAGAGTCACTTTCTAAGAAAACTTCTTTTTTGAAATACAAGAGAGAGTATTTTTCTTACCCGTCATGTGTTTTGATGCACCGCTATCAATGAGCCATGTGTCCTCTCCAGGTGATACAGATCCTGAGAGAGTTGAGATCAAGACATGGTCCTTAATCATCTTCATAGGTGGTTCTTCATCTTCGACTATGTGGGCATTTGCCTTTTGTTATTCCTCTTGTATTCTTCTCTTCTGACTGGACAAGAATTCGCCTTGTGTCCCATCTTATCACAATGATAGCATTGTATGGATGAGAGATCGCGTCACTTGCGTTGTCCTTTCTTCTGAAAATTTCTTGGATGAGATTCTTGGTTGTTGAATTTGTTTGATGGTTGAGGTTCTCTACGAGTTTCCCTTTTGAAGTAGGGTTTCTTTCTTCCTCCTTTTGTATGAGTATCTAGGGCTTGATCATCATCCCTTGCTAGTAGTGCTTCACAATTAGCTACCCTTGTCTCTTCTTGGATGCATTCTTCCCATAATCTCTCAAACTGTAGCTTCTCCTTTTTGGCACATATCGTCTAGATTAAAGAATCCCAAGGTCTTGTGAGACCATTCAGGGTCATCATCACGAATTCATCTTCATCTATGGTGTCTCCAATCGCTTTTAACAGTTCTTTAATTTCTGAGATTCGAGAGAAATATTCTTGAATCATTTCTCATTTCTGCATCTTGGTATTCTTCAATTGAGATCTTAGGTTCATCTTTCGGTTGATGTTCTTTCCTTCTTATAGTTTGCTTAGAGAGTCAAACATCTCCTTCGGAGTTTTCTTGGACGATACATACGGGATCAGGTGGTCTTTGATTGAATCTACAATGATTCTTTGAGCCTTGATTGAGTCCTTCTGATGCTTCGCTTTCTCTACAACATCTTCAGGTTCCTCCACTTTTTCTTTGATGAATCTTGCTAGGTCATTCTCTGCAAGGATCAGACTGATCCTATACTTCCAGGCATGAAATTTGTCTATGCCTTCTAGTTTCTCAACAAGCTTTGTGCTTGCAGACATCTTGTACTTGAGGCTATGAAAAATGATCAAAAATGAAAATGCTTAAAATCAAATTTTGACCTTACCAGGAGGTGCGCTTGGCTGAGGCGAGTAGCCTGGTGTACTTGGATCTGAGAAAATCCAATTTTTACCCCTTCAAATATGATCTGCAGATTTCTGGACTGGTGCTTCTAGTACTTCTGGTACTGGTTTTCTGGTACTTCTGGTACTTTTGTGAAACTAGGGTTTCACTTTTCGGGAGATCCGGACACTGAAAAGGTGCGCTCTAAGTGCCAAAATGATCCTTGGCGGAGGGCACAACTTTCTAGGTAGTTTTGGAACTAAAAAGATTCACTTTTGAAAAACCCTAATTTGCAGGTACTGCAACAGTGACGTTTTTCTCTTGTGAAATATGTTTCCTTCAGGTTGGCTCTGATACCATGTTAATTTTTATGCCATTATTATAGTTCTTTGCATTTTAATAGATAAGAGCAACATAAGAACAAGATCACTGAGAAATACACATTCACAAGAGACACAACATTTATCCTAGGAAACCCTCTAGGGGAAGAAAACCCAGCAAAAACTTCCTTATCATAAATTGCCAATACAATGTCAAGAGA
>ML819115.1:27296-37489 GCA_009831015.1 Picea engelmannii | reverse complement strand
TGTGTTGTGTGATAAAGTGAGGCGCTAGCCTCTCTATATATACAAGACTGGCACGTGTGAAGGGTCTTCACTGGCAGGGCCGACCTCTCACTTTGGGTGGGTAAACCCACCTTTAATTTATTTCTGGGTCTCAATAATAACTGTTGGGGCCGACTTCTTATTCTGCCTATTACAATTGTCTATTGACCAATTCGCAAAAGGGGATTTGGTCTTAATACAATTACCGACATGATTAATCCACAATGGGGATTAATCCTATGAATAAAATAACAATAATAATAAGAATACTCTTTGCAGTTACATTATTTCAACTTATATAACTCATTCACTAACCTATGTCTTGTCTAACAGGCCCAACTAGACTTGTAAGTGCCCTTGTTTAGCTCACCCAAGTGACAAAATGGGCATAACAGATTGGCGACCATACTGGGGATAAGGTATCAATTTCCTCCCTATTTGGGATTTTAGAGCACTTCTTTTTTACCCATTTGCCTTGGAGGAACCATAACCGGCCTAGCCTTACCTGTCAAGAGCTAAGTTTGGGGTTGGAGGAGGAGAATTCCACTCAAAATCCCCCCCCCCAACGCAACGTGTATCAGAACATGTGCGGGTATTTCAGCCCACAAACGCGCATTCAGAGCATTGTGCACCCAAAGTACTTTTGTTCTCTATGCATTATGTGCATTGTGTTCCAAAAGGTCTTATGTTCTCTACGCATTGTGCGCCCACTGTGTCTCTGTCTGAACTGTAACCCACGCACATGTCCAGAGTTTCAAAATTGTAAGAGTTTTTGTGACTATTTCAAGGCCCCTAGCCTTCAAAATCTTTCTTTTATGCAATTTGTAAATGTAGTCCACTTAGATTCCTTTGTCACATGAAAGGTTAGTCAAACATAGGCACTTAGGGGCTCAAACGAACCATGTTTCTCCTCTTTTTCTTTGGTTTCCACATGGATGGCTTGTTTTGATTTTAGAAGTTAAGTTGAGATTCTTTGCTATCAGATATAAAAACAATTGCATTGGGACCAGAAATGAAACTTTAATCATTGAGTATGCTCTTCTCTCGCACCATAGAGCGATCTTCAGAATCAGAAAGGTGATTAAGGGGACATTTCATCTCCCTTAATAAAATATTTAGGAGAGGACAAAGCCCCCTGAGGGCTCCTCTTAGTTTCTTTTGGAAATCATCTTAAATTTGTAAGGGCCCATACATGCCCACATGTTGCAAAATTATGATAGTATTTGAAATTACTTTCTTAGTTTAAATCACTAGGAGAGTTTAAAGATAAAAGTAATGGGCCCATACATGCCCACATGCTTGCAATCTAGGATAGTTTTTCAAAGCTTTCTTATTGTAAACAACATTAGGGAGTTTAAAGGATTAGTAAGAACCCATATGTCCACATGCTAGTTCTTTAGGGATTTTAAAATTCTGTAAGGTTGTACCAATGACATCCAGTAAGATAGGTAACCAAGATTTGTAAGGACCACAAGAAGTCCACATGTTGCAAATTTACACCTAACTTATTAAAATTTGTCACATTTTATCACTTGCTCACACACAAAGTCACTCCTCACTCATATAATTTCATCTTGAATTGTGGAGCTTGAAGTAGGTTTTCTCCAAAGAAATTCCGAAATGTCCCATTATTTCTTAAAGAAATTATCCACACCCATTTAATTCAAACGAGATTGGTTCACACCCCCAATCTCTCAAACCCACCACATCTAAAAAAAATTCTAAAAACTCACCAAGTTTTCCTCCACATGAGGTGCCAAAATAAATTTTTTAGTCTAGGTAGGCATCCAAATAACCCCCCATTATCTGGTTCTCACATTTTCAAACATTAGAAATTAACAAATAGAGAACTTAAAAATCATCCAAGTCAAGTGTTCCTAACACCATAAGGCAGGGAGATATCTGTGAAGGGTCGAAGATCGAGGTCTGGTTGTTCTGTGCGTCCCCCCTTGAGTCACCCAACTCTTGAAAGGGATCCAGCCCGTGACCCATTTATGAGGTCGAAAATCTAAATGTTGCACTTTGACCGAGATACCTAGTGGCCAAATTTAGGACATCTACTCAGGTAGCAATTGTAGGATGCAATTGTACCTTGATCAGATTTTGTATGGCTATTGGGAAATATCGTCAGCTCTTTCGGGATATGCACCATCTAATCTTCATTATAACTAATTGTTTTATACTTCACTAGTTCCTCTTCTGGTGACTTCAGACCCCACTGTTGAGTGCTCTTGGAAGATCCAGTGCTATTTGAGAGGAAGGATGATACATATTTTTAGGACACGAACATTTTTTTCTTTGTTCTCCCACGCAGACAAAATCCACCTACCCACATGTATGCTTATTTATAGTTGATTTATGTATGATGCTCATTTGATTACATGAGATTGTGAGATGTATTGTGAAGGTATAAATTATACAAGTCTCTTGTTCATTTATTTCTCTCATCACCATATTCACACATTCACTTTGCTAGTCAGACATCATATTGGACCCATAGAATACCTGTCGTTCTAGATGCTTGAAAAATTTCCCTCCTATTCTAGGAGTAGTTCCTAGTCTTTCCAACTCACCGGATCGACCGTCTCACACCTCTGTGAGTGCCACTATTTTGGGATCAACTTTGCTTGGTTCCACCTTAATTGGGTCTAATTCCCAAGGCCATCCATCCACTATCTCTCCTTCACAAGGAGGCGGGGGGGGGACTTCTTCTCAAGGGATAAGTACAACCCCACCAAACCTCCCTCAAGGGTCAGGTCCACTACCTGCTCACACCATGGGTGGAACTAATCCTCCACCGCCACCCCCATGCCATATTTGGCGTCTCTCAATATTCCTGTTTTGAGTAAACTCTTGAATGATCCCATATTGCATGACCCCACATGGCCCAATATGCCTACTAAACTACCTTCAGATATTCCAAAATTTGAAAGAAAATCCGGGGAAGATCTCGCCAACCATGTCATGATTTTCCACTTATGGTGTTCTTCAAACAACATCATGGATGAGTCCATCCTCTTAAGGTTATTTCAACGCACACTCACTGGTCCATCAGCCAAATGGTATGTGGACGAAAAATCAAGGTCCCATGTGACTTTTGAATCCTTGTCCAAAGAATTATTGGTCTTCTTTCAACTACCAGTCCGTCATGACACTGGTCTCAAACTTCTCTCAGAGTGCAAAAAACCCTCAGCTACACATATTGCCGACCACATTCACAAATGGTGTCAGAGACTTATTTTATGTAAAGAAGAAACCACCAAAGAACGTCTCGATTGGTTTCTCAAATCACTCGTCTCTATACTTTCCAAATATGTGGCATCCACCTTCCCCCAAATAGAAGAGGAAGCCATCAACAAGGCTCAATAGTACGACCTCATTTATGCTCAGTCGGGTTACCTATACATAGTCATACCTGATGCACTGAGACCCGTACCATTCGGCCAGGAGAAACCTGGGATGTCTCACGCGGCGAATGGATTGATTGGTACCACAACACACCACAGTCTGTACATCCAACCACCACCTATGTATGGTACACCCCAATGCTGAGATTCAACAAGAAGATCCTAGTGAAAATTATGCACCTACACTAGGATGGAGCCTCAAGCTATTTTTAGGTGGAAGTCTATTTTTAGATGATGAGCAAATTATATTTATAGATGATTTCTATTTATAGATGGTGAGCGAATTTTATTTATAGATGTATGTCAACTATTATTATCCCTTAATAATAGTTGGACAATAAATATTAATCTATTCTCAATGAGCACTTGGAAATAGTTAACTGAAGTGAAAAATCAGTTAGCTATAGGAAATTCGAGTTCAAAGGTTGATTGGTGGTACATGCAAGTTGAATTAGTTGTAACTGAGTGATTTGAAGTTGTAATAGAGTTATATGTGTAGTTATGTGAGTTGCAAAGTAGTTTAACTCGGTTAAGTGAGTTAAGCTCAGTTGTACTAGTTGTAACTGAACTTACACTAGTGAGAGATTAGTGAATTAATTATTAATTAATTCACAATCAGTGATCTCACATGCAAATGAAGATTTACCATTGTTAACTACATGCATGTTAGATCTAGTGGAGACCCAGTTGAGATAACAGGTCAAAGGGACAGTTTGACTATCAATTGTGACATTAGTGAGTGCACTCATGAAACCACACACACATTGGAAGTGCCCATGAGGAATGCATATCCTAGGCAAGAGGGATTCATTCATTGCAGGGATTTTCATCAGCAGGGATCCCGTAGAGGAGGCGGGTTGTCTGGAGGTAGTAAATTGGCACATGCATTTGCCAATTTTTGTATGACAGTGTGAGATGATTGTATATTGTACTGAGAGCTCTTGGATTAGAGTTTTGTATGAGATTGTTTCATGATCCATGATATATACATAATATATGATAGTGGGATTTTTAACTTTATCCTTTCCCGGTAAAACATTTGTGTTATGTGTGATTGATCTCTCTTCTTGATATTGCAATTGGCGATCGTGTTTAAAATTTCGCAAGAATTTTAGTAGAAGCGATTATTTATTTAACAGTGGTATATAATTGTTATATCAGGAGAATCCAGGCAATACATAATTTGTATTAAAATTTCTACATGGTATCAGAGTGCAAAAGATTGTAGAAGCCGAGTTTTTGATTGGATAGAATTCGAATTCGCACAAAGACTTTCTTGGTGCTACAGCTGATTCAAGATCGAAATGGCTTTCAATGGCTTGAGGTTAGAGTATGCACTCAAGGGAAGATCGAAGTAAATTGTTTGGAATGACAGGATGGAGGCAGTACTCGAAGACAATGGCTTGAAGGAATTCATTGACAATGATGTTCCTAAGCCAAATGTTGCAGACGCTGCAACTCTGGATGCATGGCAAAAGAAAGTGGCAAAGGCGAGGAGGATCCTATTGGAGGGAGTACGAGACCACATTGTCTCAAACCTCCATGGAAAATCCACACCATATGCAATGTGGAAGGCTTTGACGAATCTATTCCAAAACAACAGTGACCATAGGAAATTGGCGCTCAAAGATAAACTTAGGAAGATCAAGATGGAGAAGGGTGACTCCATTCCAAAAAATCTCACAAAGTTTGTCCAATGTCGGGATGAGCTGGGGAGTGTGGGAATAACAATCGTTGATGATGATTTGGTGAGCTTGGATCTCCTAGGAATTCCCAAGAATTGGCACAGTTATCAAGACTCTATCAATGGAAGGGAAAAATTATCAGATTGGAAACGACTATGGTCGGATCTAGTGCAAGAGGAGTTCATGCGGAACACCAGAGATGGCTCTTCATCGAAACATAATGATGAAGAGGATTGTGCTTTGGATACCAAGGCAAGGAAAGGGAAGGGGAGAAATTCCATTCAAAATCTTAGTCTAAAGGCAAGAAGCTGGATTTGTCCAAAGTGAAGTGTTTTTACTGTCACGAACATGGGCATCTCGCTACTCACTGTCTGCAGAAGAAAAAGAAAAAGAAGGTTTTTGGAGCTGCAGTTGGTGAGGCCATTGCCTTGTAATTTGAACTTGACTTCTCCTTGATTGCATGCATGGCGCCAAGTGCATTGGGATCGGTGTGGAATTTTGATAGTGGTGCTTCCTTCCACATGACGAGAGATAAGGAGCTTTTCAGTGACTTGGAGGAGAAAGATCTCAAAATGCATATAGAGATGGGAGACGATGGATGATACAACGCGACTGGCATTGGTACCATTACCTTTCAAAGGGAGTCACATAAACCATTTCAATTGAAGATGTTATGCATGTTCCAGGTCTGAATAAAAACTTGGTCTCAGTCACAATGTTGGAGGACATAGGCTATGATGTTGTTTTCAGCGATGGAAAATCTTTCCTGTGACATAAAACAACGGGTCAAGTCAAGAAGATAGGTATTCGAGTTAAGAATCTCTACAAGCTAGAGGTAGATGGTTGTGCTTCCATGAAGCTCTTTTGGAAGGTGGGTAAGCATATCCTGAGATACATGAGGAGAACATCTGAGTATGGCTTATGGTACAGACAGACGGATGAGGTGAAGTTGCATGGCTTCACGGATGTAGATTGGGCGGGCAACCCAACGGACAGAAAGAGCACATCAGGGGGGATCTTTAGTATCGTATCTACAGTTGTTTCTTGGTACAACAGAAAATAGAGATCTGTGGCACTCAGTTCAGTGGAAGCGGAATACATGGAAGCAAGTCAAGTTGCATGTGAGGCTATCTGGATAAGAAATATCTTGGTTGGTTTGTTTGGTTCTCATTTAGATTCGACAATGATTCATTGTGATAATCAGAGTTGCATTAAACTCTCGATTAATCATGTGTTTCATGATAGATATAAACATATAGATATCCAGTATCATCATATCAGAGATTGTGTGCAGCGGAAGATCATGTTGCTTCAGTACATTCCTACGAAAGATCAGGATGCAAACATTCTGACGAAGGCGCTCACCAGGAGCAAATTCGAATACCATAGAGACGGGATCGGGGTGAAGGATAATCCCTTTCTTGTTGAGAGGGAGTGTTGAGATTCAACAAGAAGATCCTAGTGAAAATTATGCACCTACACTAGGATGCAGCCTCAAGCTATTTTTAGGTGGAAGTCTATTTTTATATGATGAGAAAATTATATTTATAGATGATGTCTATTTATAGATGGTGAGTGAATTCTACTTATAGATGTATGTCGACTATTATTATCCCTTAATAATAGTTGGACAATAAATATTAATCTATTTTCAATGAGCACTTGGAAATAGTTAACTGAAGTGGCAAATCATTTAGCTATAATAAATTCAAGTTCAAAGGTTGATTGGTGGTACATGCAAGTCGAATTAGTTGTAACTGAGTGATTCAAATTTGTAACAGAGTTATATGTGTAGTTATGTGAGTTGTAACGTAGTTTAACTTAATTAAGTGAGTTAAGCTTAGTTGTACTAGTTGTAACTGAACTTACACTAGTGAGAAATTAGTGAATTAATTATTAATTAATTCACAATTAGTGATCTCACATGCAACTGAAGATTTACCATTGTTAACTACATGCATGTCAGGTCCAGTTGAGACCCAGTTGAGATAACAGGTGAAAGGAACAGTTTGACTATCAGTTGTGACATTAGTGAGTGCACTCATGCAACAACACACACATTGGATGTGCCCATGAGGAATGAGCAGCCTAGGCAACAAGGATTCACTCCTTGCAGGGATTTCCATCTGCAAGGATTGCACAGAGGAGGCAGGTTGTCTGGAGGCAGTAAATTGGCACATGCATTTGCCAATTTTTGTATGACAGTGTGAGACGATTGTATATTGTACTAAGAGCTCTTGGATTAGAGTTTTGTATGAGATTGTTTCATGATCCATGATATATACATAATATATGATAGTGGGGTTTTTAGCTTTATGCTTTCCCAGTAAAACATATGTGTTATGTGTGATTGATCTCTCTTCTTGATGTTGCAATTGGCGATCGTTTTTTAAATTCCGCAAGAATTTTAGTAGAAGCGATTCTGTATTTAATAGTGGCATATAATTGTTAGATCAGGAGAATCTGGGCAATACATAATTTGTATTAAAATTTCTACCCCCAATATCCGTTGATATATGGAGGGTTGTCTTATTACCCTCCTCCCCTTTATCAACAACAATATCTTGTTGCTCTCCCTCCACCCATGAGTGGACCCCTTCCGACACTAATCATGTGCCCGGATTCTCAACCAAGTTCAGGTACCCCTTCTACCTCAGCTTATAACTTGGACACTAGTGAAAGCGCTATGTCTTCCTATGCACCCTACGGATCGTTGCCACAAAACAATATGTATTTTCCATTTCCTAGTCCTGCACAGTCGGTTGCTCCTCCAGAAGGACAACCACATGTCGGTGATAACTTTGTTCAGCGCTCTCCCATTCAACAATTTCATACTTTTGAACAGTTGAATATGGAAAATCTTGCCCATCAACTGAATAATGCCAAAAATAAAGGGAAAAACCGAAACAATAATAACCCAGGACCAGGAGGAAATAACCCCCAACAAAACCAACCTACTGGGGGCAACTAGAATCAGGGTAACCAGAACCCCCAGGGGACAATAACAACAAACTCCAAGGGAAGAACAACAACAACAACCTCTGGACGAACTTCCCTTGCGCTCTTTGCGGTGAGCATGGTCATTATACTCACCATTTCCCCCAAATTGTCGACTTCAAACAAATGAAAAATTCCATGAATGTGCCACATCCTCCAGCGCCGCCTACCCCTCAGTAGGCCCCACAATAGTATTTGCAACAACCACCCCTGGATATGTTGAAAAAACCTATTCCACACCAAGGTGTGATGAATACCCAATAGGAGATACATCATGCCCCACCACAAATGGAACAGTCTCAAAACCCTGGAAATCCGGCGGATCGCAATATTCTCCTCACTAGCGAAGAAGAAATTCTTTTGCAAACGCGCAGTCATAAATACAGTGCACCCCCTGAATCTATTCCCACTTCAGAAGCAACTCCAGCTACATCCGGACAACCCTTGATGATTCCACACCCTAACATTGAACCCGCCATTCGTATCCCTCGCATCCCGTAACGACGGAATGTCAACAACCCTCGGGCTAGGGCGACACATAATTATAATCTAGTTGATGACTTGGCACAATCCCCTACATCCATGTCGGTATTGGAGGTCCTCCAAACCTATCTAACTCAACGGAAATCCTTGCTTTCCGCCTTGGGGGCAGTCGACCCAGTTGATACTAGACTCATCACATTTGATCTAGATTGTGGGGAACCTCGTCTCCCTGCTTTGGTAGCTTTCTAGATACCAGTCAAGATTGAAAACATCACGGTTCATCGATGTACCATTGATGAAGGTGCATTCACATGCATCATGTCCAAAACTGTATGGAAAAAACTTGGCTCCCCTGATCTAGTACCATCCGCCATCACTTTGCAAGCTTATGGTGGTCGACCATCCTCTCTTGAAGGGCTCTTTCAAAATGTCCATGTCGAACTCAGGGGAAAATCCATCCTCATCGACATTGAGGTTATCAACGCCCCGCTTGATTACAACATCTTGTTTGAATGTAGCTACATGTACGCTATGAAGGCAATGGCCTCTTCTATGTTTCGAACAATGATTTTCCCCCACAACAAGAAAATCATCACCATCGACCAAGTTTCACATTATGAGCCTAACCACTCCTCCAACATCGATAACATCTTACCTCTTGTCTGCACTAGTTCCGAAGCGTACCCACTCATGGATATGGACCCCAAAATTTTCAAGGACCCATCCTTGTTGGGGGCATACCATGGAGCACCACCGCTCATACACCCCTCAACACAAGTGTGTGTCATATCTTCTAATGGAACTGAAACTGAAGATACCATTCCTCCCACTGAGGCTTCTCCACCCCTCGACGTCCCACCAGTTGAAGAAATTCTACCTCAAGAATTACCTGAGAACCCTACGACACCACTTGTCCCCAATTTCACCCTTCCCCAGGGGAAAATCCTGGTTTGGGAAACAATGCCCAAATCCATTACTCAAATCCCCTTCTTCTACCCCCCACCAGGAGTACAATCATTTCAGGTAGCTGCAATGCTTACCCTTCCCAACATGGTGCTCACCATACCTATATGGTATCTACACCCACCCGTGATAGTTCCTCAATCATCCCTCCCTCCTTAGTCAAAGGGAATCCCGATGCAGATTGCAGTACTAACTTTGGCCACGCTACCCTCACCCCCAATCGCCAGCACCATCGCTACGACTGGGGGGAAACAGAAGAAGAAAGAGCCAACCACCCCACTTCCTCCCCAAGTTCAACCTCCTTTCACACTCTACGAAAGAAAGGGACACGCCAGTAATAGATTTCCTTCCCTTCCAGAACTACGCAATATGATTCAGCTCCCTCGAATAACCCCATTGCTCACCGCTTCACCAAGCACACCTAGTACTACCACAAAATCCCCTACTACAGGAAGTAAAGGGATGCAAACCAAATTCGTGTTGCCATCTGTTCAGAGTATGGCCACTACACTCATCATTGCCCAACTTTACCTCATTTTCTACAGATGCTAACGGCGGTACGCCAAACCTTTCAGCAAGAGCCCTCTCCACCAACACCTTCGGGTACCCACGTCACGGACATCCATTATGTCTCGACCTT
>ML819114.1:157242-178315 GCA_009831015.1 Picea engelmannii | reverse complement strand
ATTAAGGTATTATAAAGATGTAATCAACCCTAATCTAGAAGATCAAAATTATCTATCTGTTTTGCCAAGTGTAAAGAAAAAAAAAGCATTGCTAAGATAAGAACAAATTCTCATGAGCTCCATAGTGAAACCGGGCGTTGGTCAATTCCTAAAATGCCATGGGATGAAAGAGTGTGTCACCTTTGTGACACTAAGAAGGTTGAAGATGAAAAGCACTTTCTCTTAGATTGTCCAGTGTATACCCATATTAGATCTCATTTTCAAAATATTGATCACACTACCAACCTTCCTAACCTCTTAACTCAACAAAAGTGTGGTGATCTTGGAAAGCTTCTCTTAATGCTTTTCGAGCACAGAAACAAAATTCTAAAGAATCACAAGTAATCACTTACCCTCTTAAGGTCCGATAGACTAATTAGTTCTTAGTGGACGTTAATCATCATCATCATCATCACTATGAATTAATGCTTTCATAATGTGTTTATTTATGTATTATTTTTTTAATAATGTGTTATTCATGTACTATTTTAATATTACTTTATTATTGTATTAATTAATTAATTAAATAATACTTTAATTATTAATGTATTATTATTAATTAGTTAATACATTAAATAATAGATTATTGTTTTAATACCTTAATACATTAATGTTTTAATTATTTAATACTTACAAACATTAATGTATTTATTATTTTCTACAATAATTTATATATCATTAATATATTATTTAATTATTACATTTTAGTACAATAATATATTATCACATCAATGTATTAATACAATAATATTTTATTACATCAATGTATTCATACATTTATATTTTAGTACATCAATGTATTAATACATTATTAATGTTTTATTATTTTATTAATGTTTTAATATTTTATAATTAATGTATAATAATGGTTATATTTTATTGTAATAATGTAATATTTTAATTTAATTATTTTAAAACACATTATAAATGTATTTTTACTTTATTAGTGTATTACTAATACATTATTACTTTAAAGTATTATTATATTTATACATTATTACTTTAAAGTATTATTATATTTTTTGGATACTTTAATACTTTATTAATGTAATGCTTTATTAATAATATTCTAATATTACATACATTATAATTAAATTATTTTTCTGTAGTTTTGAAAGTTTTGAACGTGAATAATTTTTATTTCTCTATGGGTTTGAACGAGAATACTATTTTTCTAGGGTTTTGAAATTATTTCTCTGCAGTTTTGAATGGGAATAATTTCTACTTCTCTGCGGTTTTTGAACGAGAACACTACTTTTATGGAGTTTTGAAATTATTTCTCTATGGTTTTTGAATGGGAATACTACTTCTGTGCGGTTTTACGACTGTTTTATTTTTTATTTTTTAAAGGAGATATTTTATTTCTAAGATTATATATCTGGGTTTTGAACGTGAATAACTTTGATTTTTACCTTTTTTACCCAGGTTTCTCTGGGGTTTTGAACAAGAATAATACTTCTCTTTGATTTTTACTTTTTTTACCTTTTGACTTGAGCAATTGGACATGTGAAATGAGGTGAGTCACTTTTTACTTTGATTCAATTTTAATTTTAAGTAAAGAGATTTCAATATATTTTATTTATTATTTATTTTAAGTTTCATAAGTAAAAGTTGATTTGAGAGACAAAGACAATCCATAATATTAATTGTTACATCTTTTTTCTCTTCTTTTCAATATTAGCACTCCACCACCTATTCCAAAAGATCAACCTAACAAGGGGAGGCCCCCCAAAATCACCCTAGAGATCCTTATGATTATATGGAATCAGTAGAAAAAAGAAGAGAAGAGAGAGATGTCAAAATCCAAATAGAGTTAGAAACATTAGAAAAAAGGAGTGAAGAAAGAGACTTAAAACTCCAAATAGAGCTAGAGGCAATGATTGATAAAAAATTTAAAGATATCATTCAAACTCAAATAGAGGATAGATTCTTAGGGTTCAAGAGTGAATTGCAGACAATGAAGGATATAATTCAAGAAATGGAAAAACATAAACAACCAAGAAGGAGGGGTTGAAGAAAATCACAACTTGAGAGATAGGATTAAAGAGCTAGATGAAAAACTAACCAACAATTTGACCCTCAGTAATATGGAAAACAAATTGGATATCAAACCCATCAAAGAGGAAATGAATAAGCTAATTGAACTAGACCATGAGCATAACAAAAGAGCCTTGAACCTCAAAAAATTTTGTATAAAAGAACAACAAGAAGAGGATACCCTAGTAATAGTATTTAAGAAGAATAAAAAAATAAATCACAAATTGATACAACTTACATCATAGAAGCAAAGAGGCTAGGAAAAATAATTGATCATAAAGATAGGTTGATCCGTGTCAAAGTAAGTTGAAATGACCATAAATATAACATACTTAGTAAATCTTCGAGCTTAAAAGGGTCAGGAATATTTATAAATGAAGACCTCATTCCCTAAGACCAACCTGAATTAAGGAAGGGAGTTCAAAAGGTAAAAGAAGCTAGGAAAGAAGGAAAATGGGCAATAATTAGAAATTGAAAAGCTATTGTTAGGGATAGATACCATAAGGATAATAATAAATAGGAATTTGGGACACTCAAGATCCTTTTTTGGAATTGTTGTGGCTGCAAAGGTCCTATGATTAATATATTTTGAAATCCATTTTGAATTATTTTGAATTTTGATAAAACTTTAAAGTTTAAATATTAATATTGTATAATCTATTTCAATTTTTTGGGTGATCTAGAGTTCTATGGCTATACATAAAGAAAAAGTGGTTCAATTTCTTTTTATTATAATTAAAGTTTATTAATATATTTTTAAATCCATTTTGAATTTTGATAAAACTTTAAAGTTTAAATATTAATATTGTATAATCTATTTCAATTTTTGGGGTGATCTAGAGTTCTATTGCTATACATAAATCAAAAGTAGTTAAATTTCTTTTTATTGTAATTAAAGTTTATTAATATATTTTGAAATCCATTTTGAATTATTTTGAATTTTGATAAAACTTTAAAGTTTGTCGTGATCCCTAGTTATATCACTATACATAAAGAATCACAAGTAAAATTCCAAAGAATCACAAGTAATCACTTACCTTCTTAAGGTCTGATAGACTAATCGATCTTAGTGGACGTTAATCATCATCATCATCATCATCATCATCATCATCATCATCATCATCATCATCATTATTTTATTAATTTATTAATATTTTATAAATGTATTAATTGATTAATTAATACTTTAATGATTAGTGCAATAATGTATTATTATTAATTAATTAATACATTACATTCATACATTGCATTATTACATTAACACATTACATTTAATTTTTTTTTATTTTATCAATATATTTACAAGTTTTTACTAATGTATTAGTGTATTTATACTTTAGCAATATATTAATTTATAATATATTAATGTATCAATTAATTGATACAATACATTATTAAGGTATTTATTAATTAACACGTTACAATACTACATTACATTACTATATACATTATGTATTGATACTTTAATTTATACATTAAAATAAGGTATTAATTAATTAAAATATTAAACTTTAACATATTACCATATTTATGTATTAATACATTAATTAATAGATTATTTAATTATTACATTGGGGCTTTATAACCTTTATGTAATATGACATTAATGTATCTATCCATTATTAATATATTATTACTTTATTAATGTATTACTTTATTATTTAATATATTATTTATTTATTAACTAATGTGTTACATTAATAAACTACAGTATAAATTAATGTAATAATTAATTAATACATTAATGTTCTCCACTCTTTCTGCCGTCAACTAGCAACAACCACATTTAATTAAAAAGTGGTTGATATATGTCGATCGACGCCATTAATTTTAAAAAAGTGGAAAATGGCGTCGATCGACGGATATCAACCACTTTTTACTTAAATGTGGTTGTTGCTAGTTTATATTCCATGTTACATGTTGTTTATTATGTTAAACCTGAAAATAGTGGACATATAGTACATGCTAAACTAAATTTATCATTTACCAACACATAATTTCGTTTACCTTAATTAATTTTTTTTTTGGTAGTTTCTATGCGTGATTACTATGTTACTTTTGATTATTTTCTATTTGATAGATTGGGTATTGGGGAATTGAGAGTGATGTGAGGGGGAGGGAAGGGGCCATATGAGATTCCACCTTCACGTGGTTGGCCTTGTTTAATAGAGAATAAATTATTATCGAAAACAAGAGAAGCTCATTCATCTTTATACCATCATCATAAATGTCATCATTGTTTTCATAGTATTGTAGCAACGAAGTTTCGATGAACATGTTCATCATTGCTATAGAATCTTCGTCTAAACTATTCGAAAACATGGGACTTTGGCCCGTGAGTTTGGTGGCAAGAAGAAGGCTCTATATGAATTTTCATATTTAAATAACGATTTTGTACTAATATTCTTTATGGAGAAAAAATGTACTTAGGTGAGAGAAAATAACAAAGACAAGATATAACTCATGAATCTTGTGCAATTTATCAAGTACTTGTTTATCAACATTATTGCATGCCCTTGTAGTACTATATGCAGGGACTTTCGTCTCAAACGAATTTTAAAAGAAATAACTAAAAGACATTGTAGTAGGACTAGACATGGGAAACAATGACCTGTGAATGGGGCTAACGTTGAACTTTTTTCAAACTTTTTATGTATGCACTAAAATTTGACATGGATAGACTATTTTCATGCATTGAGGATATGGGAGGGTTTCCAGACTCAAATATTATTCTCACACCCACTCTATATATCCGATCTCATCTCCGTTTCATTTGAACTTTCTTGGATTAATATCATGAATGGAACTCCCAACATACCCATCATCATGGTCGTGCTCTTTATATTCATCACCTATGTCATTCAAAACCAACATCATGCCTATTAGGCCCATGATTTTGGTGGCAAGAAGAAGGCACTAGATGAGATTTCATATTTAAATAATGATTTTGTACTAATACTCTTTATGGAGCAAAAATGTACTTAGATGAGAGAAAAAAAAAAGACAATAAATAAATGATGAAGCTTGTGCAATTTATCAAGTACTTATTTATTGATGTTATTGCATGCCCTTATAGTAATATATTTTGGAACGTGCATCTCTAATGAATTTTAAAAGAAACAATTAAAATACATTGTACTAGGACTAGACATGGTGATGCAGGAGCATCTACACCTCATCAAGCGAGCCAGCGCGTGGAGTAAAGAACATACAGCTGGACAGCGCCAGCACATACATTTTTGAATTGCTTTGAAGATTGTTGCGCTGCCATTTGAATGAAAGCATTCATAAGAAGCGCACTTGTATTATATTATAGATAGGAAGGCATTTAATGGTTTTAATGCTGTTAGATAGGAATTAACTGTAGATTAGACAGTTTTTCTTTCGAGAGGGAAAACGGAATATAGGCACCCTCCTTTGTAACATTGTATTATGATTATTCAGCATTAGCATTGAGAGAAGAGGAGCAGAGCAGAGAACTTGTGAAGAACACCCATGTATAGATTGAATTAATAGAAGAAAGACTTTGATTCAATTCTATGGCTGTGTTTGTTTTCTGTGTGTTGTTGATGTTATGTTGTTGCATACTTGCTTCTTTTTATGCCTTTCTTCTATATGCTGCATATGTGATTGCAGGGCAGGTTCGAAACCTGAGGGAATGAGGAAATAAGTTCCAATTGTTTCTCTGTTTGAGCCAGGAGATTCCTGCATAGAGTGCAGTTGAATTCCTCCGCATAGAGTGCGTTGAGGAGGCTAAGCAGTTGAAATCTTGTTCTCGTCTGCCAGAGTTGTGTTGATTTGTTCGAACCGTGCAGGTGAAGTGCAGTACAGATTGAAAATATCAGAGATGAGCCTGAGAGAAGGAGGACTAGACTGCTGTTGGCCGGATTGCACAGGGTCTAGATGACTTCAACTCTTTGAGAGTTGTCGGAAGTCGAGAACAGGAAGTGCGTGAGAGGTCTCGAAAGGAGTTAGAGGAACAAAGCTCAGGAGGGATAGTTCCTTGCAAGTATTGTGGGAACAGACCCAGGAGGAGCGTGAACAGAAGCGAGCCTTGGGAGCAGGAAGAGTTCTCAAGAGAAAGAGAATCGACGACTTGTAATCTCAGTGAAGTTTTGCGAAATCCCGAGGATCGTCAGATCAAGGAGGAGTTACGTGGGAGTTAACTCGTAAGCGCAGGCGAGGAGGATTAAAGTCCATCAGACATTGGGGTTTCGGCGTTCGGGGGTTGGCGAGGTAGGAGTTTTTACACCTCATGAAATCGCGAGTAGCGATTTCCCGATTCAACAGAAGCCGTTGATCATCGGAGAGACGCGTGGCATCAGATCCCAGAGATCGGGACTCGACATTTCGGGGGTTTCAATACCAAGGAACACTTGCACCGTGGATTCGCGATCCACGAAATCCCGACGTGACGTGGTAGTGTGGGACCCCAGGTATTAGTGGAAGACAGGTGGCGTCAATTCGGAGTTCGGAGTTCGGGGATTGAAAGGGGCAGTGAAACATAGCATTACCATTGTCGATTTCCCGATAGGGAAATCCTCGATGCGCGAAAGCATTGACCGTTGACTATCGGGGTTCGGGGTTTGGAGCTTTAGGTGAACTGTGTTCGCATGAACCGCGAATTCCCGAGTCATGATATCCCGATTTCCGAAGGAGGGGGAATCACCGAAGGAGTGACTGTGGGTGAATCGTGACTCCCGAGAGGAGTTGGAAGAGCTTAGACTCTTTGGGCCCGTGGTTGAAGGAGGTCCTGGTGGGATCGGCTTGCTCGTTGAGGGGAAGGTTGCGTCAGAGTGGTATCAGAGCGGGGAAAAGAGTTCTCTTTGTTCAGGTAGCAGAGAGAAGCAGATTTCACAATACCGCCCAGAAGAGAAAGGCAATCACCTGATCGTGAGGATAGGGATGTCCGAAGAAGGGGAAGGCCGACAGGTAATGCAGAGATGGAATGCCAGATGCGAGATCTCCGAGCGAGGATGGAGGAGATGGAAACTGCGCAGAGACGCGGAGCTGGCACTGGAGAGTTCAGCGATTCCGAGGTGGAAGAGGAAGCTGGACATGACCAAGAAGAGGTCACAGCCGAAGATGCTTCAACAGAGAGATTGATTAGAGCCATTTCGAGGATGAGCTCAAAGACAAAGATGGACATTCCCATTTATGAGGGAAGTCTAAATGCTGAGGAGCTGCTGGATTGGATCCGAGCACTCGATACCTACTTTGATTACGAAGATATCGAAGAGGACAAGAAAGTGAGGCATGCAGTCACGAAGCTGAAAGGACATGCAGCCTTATGGTGGGACGAGCTGCACGCGGACATGCATTCCAAAGGAAAACAAAAGATCAAGAGTTGGTATCGGATGATTTCCAAGATGAAGGCGAAGTTCATTCTGAGGGATTACCAGATCACTCTGTTCAGGCGCATGTAGAACCTGAGATAGAAGTTGATGATGGTGAAAGAATACACCGAGGAGTTCTACAGGCTCAACATTCGAGCTGGTCATCGAGAGAGTGATGACGAAAAGGTGGCGAGGTATCTGAATGGGTTGAGGTATGACATTCAGGATGAATTGAGCATGGTCACCATCTGAACAGTTGAGGATGCGTACCAGATGGCTCTGAAAGCCGAGGAAAAGCTGAGCCGCAAGCAGGGACAGTGAGGGCGAGGCAGAAGCCATCCCAGAGGCAAAGCAGTTGCCCAAGAGAGAACTCAAAAGCCCAAGGAGGATTGGAAGAGGCCTCAGGGAAAGGTTGAGAGGGGTGGAACCTCACAGCAGAGGCAGCAATATGCTGAGCCGAGGAGACAGCAAGATGATCAGCAAGGAGGATATGCTGACGCCAACACATTTCCTCATACCCGAGGTAGAGGAAGAGGCCGAGGAGGAATTATCACATGTTTTATGTGTGGTAAAGACGGTCACAAAGCCGTGGACTGTCCAGATAGGAAAATGGACAGAGGAAAAACTCACGTCGCTGAGGCGCACAGGCATGACGTGGAGGGTGAAGACACTGGAAGTGGAAAGTCACTGACGGTGCACAAGGCTCTCTTGAAACCTGAGAAAGAGATGGAAAGCTTAGCGCAAAGATGCAGACTGTTCCAGACCACGTGCAAGACCAAGGGCTGGAAATGCAAGGTCATAGTGGACAGCAGAAGCACCGATAATCTCGTTTCGACCGAGATGGTGGAGAAGCTGGAGCTGAAAATGAACAAACACCCGATTCCATACAAAGTGACATGGCTGCAGAAAGGACACCAGGTATGTGTTACAAAGCAATGCTTGGTCAATTTTAAAATGGGTGAATATAGGGATGAAATTCTGTGTGATGTCATTCCCATGGATGTCTGTGATGTATTACTGGGAAGACCATGGCAGTATGATAGAAATGTGGTTCATGATGGGAGAATCAACACATACACCTTGGAGAAGGATGGGAGATCACATACATTGCATCCGATGAAGGATAAGGAAGTGAAGCCGGAAGTGAGCAGTACCATACTTCCCATGAGTGGGAAAGAGCTTCTCACAGAGCTGGAGAAGAATGAAGATCCACAGTTCTTTGTTGTCAGGAAGCCGAGAATTGTTCTGACAAGCACAAGAGTGGACAACTTGCCAGAAGAGATTCAGGAACTGCTTGGAGAGTTCGCTGATATCATCGTGGACGAACTACCTCGTTCGTTGCCACCAATGAGGAGTGTGAGTCACCACATTGAACTCATACCCGGAGCAAGTTTGCCAAACAAGGTAGCGTACAGGTTGACACCTCAGGAGAACGAGGAGGTCAAGAGGCAGGTACAGGATCTGCAGGACAAGGGACTAGTGAGGGAGAGTCTGAGTCCATGTGTTGTTCCAACAGTACTGAGTCCAAAGAAGGATGGAGGCTGGAGGATGTGTACAGACTCCAGGGCGATTAACAAGATCACTATCAGGTATAGGTTTCCACTGCCGAGAATGGATGACTTGATGGATTGCATGAGCGGGGCAAATTATTTTTCAAAGATTGATCTCAAGAGCGGATATCATCAGATCCGGATGAGAGAGGGAGATGAATGGAAGACGACATTCAAAACAAACGAGGGTTTGTACGAATGGCTGGTCATGCCATTTGGATTGACGAATGCACCCAACACATTCATGAGACTGATGAATGAAGTCCTACGGGAATTCATTGGCAAATTTGTAGTTGTATACCTGGACGATATATTAATTTTCAGTAAGACGAAGGCTGAACACTTGAGGCATTTGGCCATTGTGATGAGAAGACTGCAGCAGGAGAAGCTACTGATCAATTTGAAGAAGTGTTCCTTCATGCAGACAGAACTCATATATCTGGGTTTCGTTATTTCGGCTAACGAATTGAAGATGGATCCTGAGAAGGTGAATGTAATCAGGAATTGGCCGTCGCCAAGGAATGTTTTTGAGGTAAGGAGCTTTCACGGTTTGGCTAGCTTCTACAGAAAGTTCATTCGGAATTTTAGTGGAATCAGTGCCGCAATGATGGACACTGTGAAGAAGCGGCATAAAGTTTTCCATTGGACAGCGGAGGCTGAAAGAAGCTTCAATTTGTTGAAGCGAAAAATCACCGAGTAGCCTGTGTTAGTGCTGCCTGATTTTCAGAAAACCTTCCAGGTGAAATGTGATGCCAGTGGGTATGCTGTTGGAGGGGTCTTGAGTCAAGATGAGAGACCTGTGGCATATTACAGCGAGAAGATGGATGATGCAAAGCTGAAATATTCCACGTACGATAAAGAATTCTATGCCATTATACAGGCATTGAAAAAGTGGAGGCATTATCTCATACCCAAGGAATTTGTTCTGTACAGTGATAATCATGCGTTACAGTTCGTGAGTCAGCAGGAGAAGCTGAATCAGAAGCATGCAAAGTGGGTGGAATACATGCAGAATTTCACATTTGTCATCAAGCACATTTCGGGGACTTCTAACAAGGTAGCTAACACCTTGAGCAGAAAATGTTTATTGCTGCAGGAGTTCAGGGTCAAGACTTTGGGTTTTGAGAATCTGAAAGATATGTATGCAGGTGACGCAGACTTTGGCGAGGTATATGAGCCAGCCGAGAACCCAGTTCTCAGGGATCGGAGTCCTTGGATAGACTACCTGATCCAGGAGGGATTACTGTTTCGGGGAAATCAATTGTGCATTCCATATTTCTCTATGAGAGAGAATTTGGTGAAGGAAAAGCACAGTGGAGGCTTAGCAGGTCATTTTGGGCATGACAAAACATTCGCCAAGTTGAGCGGATCATATTTTTGGCCGGGCATGCGTGTAGATGTTAAACGGTTTGTTGACAGGTGCAGGATATGTCAACACGCGAAAGGCCGAAAACAGAACACAGGGTTCTATCAGCCGTTGCCTATACCAGAGAGACCATGGGAGGCAATTAGTATGGATTTTGTTTTTGGATTACCGAGAACGCAGAGAGGAGTTGATTCCATTTTTGTAGTGGTGGACAGGTTCTCAGAGATGGCACATTTCATTCCGTGTCATAAGACCAGCGATGCAACCCACATCGCGAACTTATTTTTCAAAGAGATTGCGCGATTGCATGGATTGCCGAGAAGCATAGTCTCGGATCGGGATACCAAGTTCGTAGGTCACTTTTGGAGGACGCTATGGAAGAAGTTAGGGACTGACTTGGCATTCATCTCTACTTACCATCCGCAGACAGATGGGCAGACGGAAGTGGTCAACAGGAGCTTGGGGGATCTGTTGAGAAGCCTAGTGGTGGAGCACCATAGCAGTTGGGATCAGATCTTACCACAGGCAGAATTTGCGTACAACGATTCGGTGAATCAGAGTACAGGTAAGAGACCATTCCAAATTTTGTATGGGACACAACCGAGAGGAGTTTCTGAGCTCAGGGAGTCAGAACAAGCTGAAACTAGCAGCGCTCGTGTTGAAGAGTTCGTTGAGGTGATGCAAGAACTTCACACGCAGGTGAAGCAACGGCTGCAGAAGGCGAATCAAGAATATAAGCATAGAGCCGATCAAAGAAATAAGCAGCTTCAGTTTGAAGTTGGAGACATGGTTCTGGTGCACCTGAGGAAGGAAAGGTTCCCAAGGGGAACATATAACAAGCTCAAGATGAAGAAAATCGGGCCATGCAGAGTCCTGAAGAAATTCGGGGAGAATGCATATGAGCTTGAGTTGCCAGAGGGCATCGAGATATCTCCGATTTTCAACATTTCGGATTTATACCCCTACAGGGATGAAGAAGCAGGCACTGGAACTGAGGAACCAGTGGTCCAGTGGCAGAAGCAATTACCAGTTGCACAGAAACCACAGATGGAGTGCATACTGGATAAACGAGTTGGAAAGAAGACCAGGGGGAAGCAGTATCTTGAATACCTGGTGAAATGGACGAACCACCCAGTGGAGGATGCCAGCTGGGAGACAGAGGCAGTTATACAAAAGCATGGGCAGACTGTGTAGGAGCTCATGGACAGGAGCCCATGAAAAATTTTGAGCCGAGGAGTATGATGCAGGAGCATCTACACCTCATCAAGCGAGCCAGCGCGTGGAGTAAAGAACATACAGCTGGACAGCGCCAGCACATACATTTTTGAATTGCTTTGAAGATTGTTGCGCCGCCATTTGAATGAAAGCATTCATAAGAAGCGCACTTGTATTATATTATAGATAGGAAGGCATTTAATGGTTTTAATGTTGTTAGATAGGAATTAACTGTAGATTAGACAGTTTTGCTTTCGAGAGGGAAAACGAAATATAGGCACCCTCCTTTGTAACATTGTATTATGATTATTCAGCATTAGCATTGAGAGAAGAGGAGCAGAGCAGAGAACTTGTGAAGAACACCCATGTATAGATTGAATTAATAGAAGAAAGACTTTGAATCAATTCTATGGATGTGTTTGTTTTCTGTGTGTTGTTGATGTTATGTTGTTGCATACTTGCTTCTTTTTATGCCTTTCTTATATATGCTGCATATGTGATTGCATGGCAGGTTCGAAACCTGAGGGAATGAGGAAATAAGTTCCAATTGTTTCTCTGTTTGAGCCAGGAGATTCCTGCATAGAGTGCAGTTGAATTCCTCCGCATAGAGTGCATTGAGGAGGCTAAGCAGTTGAACTCTTGTTCTCGTCTGTTAGAGTTGTGTTGAGTTGTTCGAACAGTGCAGGTGAAGTGCAAGACAGATTGAAAATCTCAGAGACGATCCTGAGAGAAGGAGGACTGGACTGTTGTTGGCCGGATTGCACAGGGTCTAGACGACTTCAACTCTTTGAGAGTTGTCGGAAGTCGAGCACAGGAAGTGCGTGAGAGGTCTCGGAAGGAGTCAGAGGAACAAAGCTCAGGAGGGATAGTTCCTTGCAAGTATCGTGGGAACAGACCCAGGAGGAGCGTGAACAAAAGCGAGCCTTGGGAGCAGGAAGAGTTCTCAAGAGAAAGAGAATCGACGACTTGTAATCTCAGTGAAGTTTTGCGAAACCCCGAGGATCGTCATATCAAGGAGGAGTTACGTGGGAGTTAACTCGTAAGCGCAGGCGAGGAGGATTAAAGTCCATCGGACATTGGGGTTTCGGCGTTCGGGGGTTGGCGAGGTAGGATTTTTTACACCTCGTAAAATCGCGAGTAGCGATTTCCCGATTCAACAGGAGCCGTTGATCATCGGAGAGACGCGTGGCATCAGATCCCGAAGATCGGGACTCGACGTTTCGGGGTTTTCAATACCAAGGAACACTTGCACTGTGGATTCGCGATCTGCGAAATCCCGACGTGACGTGGCAGTGTGGGACCCCAGGTATTAGTGGAAGACAGGTGGCGTCAATTCGGAGTTCGGAGTTCGGGGATTGAAAGGGGCAGTGAAACATAGCATTACCATTGCCGATTTCCCGATAGGGAAATCCCCGATGTGCAAAAGCATTAACCGTTGACTATCGGGGTTCGGGGTTTGGAGTTGTAGGTGAACTGTGTTTGCATGAACCGTGAATTCCTGAGTCGGGATATCCCGATTTCCGAAGGAGGGGGAATCGCCGAAGGAGTTACTGTGGGTGACTCATGACTCACGAGAGGAGTTGGAAGAGCTTAGACTCTTCGGGCCCGTGGTTGAAGGAGGTCCTGGTGGGAGCGGCTTGCTCATTGAGCGACAGGTTGCGTCACATGGGAAACAATGACCTATGAATGGGGTCAATGTTGAATTTTTTTCAAACTGTTTCTGTATGCACTGAAATTTGACATGGATAGACTGTTCGCGTGCCTTGAAAATATGGGAGAGTTTCCAGACTCAAATATGACTCACACACCCACTCTATATATCTGATCTCATCCTCATCTCATTTTAACTTTATCGGATTAATGTCATCATCATGTATAGGTATTCTACAATAATTATGTATAATATACATGATTTTCATAAAAAACGATTATGCTATGCAATGTATATCTAAGAGAATCATTCAAATTGGACACATAAAGAGAGATTTGGAAGAATCCTAACAGACATATAACTCTGAACCATCCACATATTTTAGTAGCTATGTATCTATTGTTCGAATATTGTTTAGGGCATAAGCCCATACGTTTTACCCTAATTAGGTCATGCATGAGAAAATTGGAGTGCTAATATCTATAATCATGAACATATGCTAGTCATTGGGTTCCTTGGCATCCAAGTTCCAAATCTAAATTAATTCCCAAGCATTGAAAGTTACTATGACATGATGGATATGTGAACATCCAAAATTAACATCCAAATTTGAGAAGCTAATTTTGTTAGTTTGTAAATGCCATTTCAATGACTATTTAATGGGACATACAATCACACGTAAATAAGGGAATTATTATAGAGGACAAAAAAATCTTAATAATATTCTCATGGAGTAACGAGGAAAAATAAAATTGGTTACTTTTTAGCATTCTATGTTAGAGAAGACTAACATGGACATTAATTTGGACTCTAACTTGCCTTCATGTTGTAATGGGTTGGTGCCTAAGGTTGCAAGGTAGTTGGACTTATTACAATATTATATGCTTGGTGATTTGAGATGACTTGGTTTTCAAAATTCTCTTTTAATAATGGTCTTAGTGTTGGTATCATGTTTATGTAGAAAAGAAATGTAGATCTAACCTAAGAGGGCATGCTTAAATATTTGATTATTGTGTTTTATAAGTATCTCGTCTCACAACTTTTTTTATAATATTTTTTGTACATTTTGGTTTATTAATAAGATTCATAAGAATATTCCTAATATATAGAGAGAGGGGGGATTGTTGTAATACAAATATTCCTTTTTACCAAAAAAAATAAGAGTTACCAATATTTAGGTATATACCTAAATGTCGGGGGGATGCATTTGTTGTAATAGTTATAGAGGATTGCATGACCCTTGTTGGTGCAAGTGAAGAAATTCACTAAAGAGGAAGGTTTTCTCCCTTGTTGTTAGTTCTCAATGTGTCTATACCTTAAAGGATCCTCCTCTCATGGGAAGGTCTGTAAGGTAGCTAGAGAGGTAGTGGGGGGGCCCAGAGACCCATAGTGATAATAGTGGAGGCTATTCAATGTAAGGTGGACTAGGTCCACTATATTATTAAATAAGGCCCACTATGGTAGTTAGATATAATAAATGTAAGAGGACTTCTTAAAAGGTTCTACTTCTAGAAGATTCCTCCTCTAGAATCTTCTTAGGTGATGGTACCACTATATAAAGGGGTTCAAGAAATGTAATGGGACATGAAGAAAAATATTGTGTTCGGAGCTGAATCTCATTAGGAGGAATCCCCCTCGAAGAGGCAAGTGAACATGAGAGTATCCCTTCCATAATAGGATCCATTGTATGGTGTTTCCCTACCTTAAGGGTTTCAATAATAAAGTGTGGTTTCTTCTATATTGTTTTGTGGATCTATTGTGTATTCAGTATTTGTGGTGATTATATTTGTATATCTATTTAGGTTCTTAACAAGTGGTATTAGAGCACTTTCCTTGGCAGACATTGTGGGCAAATATTTTTTATTTTTGTAGATTTTTTTTTCGGACAAGAAAAAAGAGGGTCGCAACATTACAAAAATTTTAGGTATATTTCTATAAAAAAATTTCTAAAATAGGTTGTATATCTGAGTTCCTCTCAGAAAAACACCCAATTAAAAAAAAACAATCATCCTAAACAGATCCGGGAAGTCAAGATATTGAAACTTTAAAATCTACAAATTTGTAGGGTTTTTTTCGCGGACGACGACGCAATTTTTTATTTTATTTCTGTAGCATCTGGAGTCCGAATTTGCCCAAACAAATTACATATATGAGTTCCTCTCACAATTTCAAAAAACAAATCAGTCGAAACGGAGTCTGGGAAGTGAAGTTATGAGCATTTTAAATTCAACATTTTTTCAGGGTTTTTCCAGAAAAAGCCGCGATTTTTTGCCGTAACTTATTGTTCTATTTTTTCGGTTTTTTTTGTGACGACTATGGGACCAAAGAGTTCACGGGGTGATAATATGGCTATTTCCTCTCAAACCCTCAAAGAAATTCTACAAATTACTAAAGCATTCAATGTCCAATTGTATGACACATTGGATGACTTTGTAAATGGCCTCACATACAGACTCAATGATAGTTTTCGTAGTATTCAATATTCATTGGATAATATGTAGGAGATATTTCTTATGGAGGACCTCAGGGATGAATATAATCAAGAAATATATGCTTGGTATGATTTTGAGGCTGATTGCGATGATTGGTATATTGATAGTTGTCATTTCTGGGATGATAACCACTTCCATATTTTATTTGATGACTCTACTCCACCTTCTATAGAGAACATCAATGTCCCACATCAGGAGCTAGTTACCAGCGTCCAACCTGCATATTCTACAATGGTATTGTTACTTCCAGATTCATCTTTGATCATATCCCACTATGTGGATGAATATTCTTATTTGGATCCACATGATAGGTGTCAGTATTGGGAGCATCATTTTCAGTTGGTTATTGGGTGTCGATATCTTCCATGTGGGGTTCACATGAGAAATTGGACATGGGACCCTGATTTACAATGGCAGTTGAGATACTTTAGCATGGTGGCTTCCATTTCTCAATGGGACCCTGGTTCTCTAGTCTACTTCATCACTATGGTCCACACTTATCCATGGGAACCTGGTATATGGTTGTACATCAAGCGTTGAGGACAACGCTTTCATAAGGGGGATGGAATGTAAGGTAGCTAGAGAGGTAGTGGGGGCGCCGAGAGGCCCATAGTGATAATAGTGGAGGCCATTAAATGTAAGGTGGACTAGGTCCATTATATTATTAAATAAGGCCCACTATGGTAGTTAGATATAATAAATGTAAGAGGACTTCTTAGAAGGTTCTACTTCTAGAATTACTCTTACATTTATTATATCTAACTACCCATTTATTATATCTAACTACCATAGTGGGCCTTATTTAATAATATAGTGGACCTAGTCCACCTTACATTGAATGGCCTCCACTATTATCACTATGGGCCTTTGCCCCCCCCCCCACTACCTCTCTAGGTACCTTACAAGGTCACCCTTTTAAGAATCTCTTTCGCTTAGGTAAACCATCAACTTGGTCATCCTTATACATTAATAAGGCTTCCTCCATGTGGCTTATAGCTAAATAAAACTGACCTCCAAGATTGGATCTCCAAATCTTATGGATCTTTCCTAAAGGATATAATGTATGATTGACCCACGTTATATTTTTTTTCATTATAGAATTTCTCATTGTGGATATGAAACTATGGTAGCTCATGCCAAAGGAACCTAGTTCATTGATTATGTGGGACTCTTTATAAGGCCATGTACTCACATATGCGCACCTTGTGACTTTTGTTCCAAATAACCACATCCTCCTCATTGACCATTTTCTAAACTTTCTCTTCTATTGGTTTGGCCTCCTTGACCACTATATATGGTAGAAATTTATTTGGCCCATCTATCCCTTTCACATATTGTATTTTTGGTTTTATTTTAGTTTGTGTTGTTCCTGAGTTTGTACTTAAGACTCAAAAGTACAGTGTCAAGGCATCCGAAAGTGGTCAGGATAAGGAGAAGGGAAAAAGTCAACCTTCGGAGAAAGAATCTAAGGGAGATTTCTTTGTTGGGGTTGTCTGGATTCGAACTGTTCCTGGATGGTTATGTCTCATTCAATGACTGCTCATGAGTGTTCAAGTTCAGCCCAGTTATTTGTTGTTTTAAGGATAGTATTGAAAAGATTTAAGGCGATGTGATTTTGGTTCAATAATCCGGGTTCAACGTTAGGTTGAGTTGGTGTGGAAATTGTCATGGGGGAACAGTAAAGATATAAAATATTTTTTGGAAAGATTAAGTGTTGTCTCAGTTTGATCTTATAAAAGGGAACTTATGGTTGCAGAAGTAACATATAGATGCAAATCTAAGGCTCGTTCCCGTAACTGTATCATATTTTTATAAAAAGGGGTGAGATGAAAGAAAAACATTAAGCCATTTACAAATTAAAGTTCCAGCTGGTGGAAAACTCACGACATAAACGGGAGAGGAAAATATGTAAGAAAATAATCAATGTAACAAAGAATATATGTAGAATTCTGAAACTGCAGATTGGTCTTACACAGCTGATAGCTGGTGCAGAGGAAAGGCAATAAACAATTACAGAAAACCCAGATTCATTCGTTATAGTAGTGGTCGTACTAAATTACAATGAAGCACATTAATTATGAACATGAATTGAAATGTAAAAATGAGATACAAGGAAGCAAACTTGTGATACAGAAGTGACGGAATTGAGAATCTCCAGATCTACTTGTATTAAATCTCAATGCAAAAACTCTATTACAATTTACTCAAAAAGGGTCCAGCCCTGTTTAATTCTCTCTGGGGTATATTTATACAATTTCTGTAAAGCAGGTAGAATCTCAATAGTCGCAAAAATTTTAGTTATGACAGAGGAGAGAGAAATCGCTTTATCTCCACTAATCTGTCTTCACTTATTTCCAGGTGCTCGTCTTCACGCACACTCGGCGCAGGCGTTACATCTTTCTACAAGTTGCGATACGAGCTGTGAAGGCTCTGCTTGACAGCTGGCCTCGACGAAGTAACATTCTCGGGGTAACTGTTGTAGCTTGTCCTCCATTTGTGCACCGATGATGTCGAGGGCACTTAGTTGTGCACTGGATTTGATCATGTGCTTATCAACTTGGGCCATGCCCACCGTATCTATTTGAGAGATATCGGCCGAATCTCTCTCATCCCTTTCTTTCAAATCGAGCGAGATCTGTTCCACATTCATTCGCATCAATGCTTCTGCATTGCCTCGGCTATCAATACCCAACAACTCGTCGTCTATGGAATTAAAAGCTTCTTCTAAAGAATTGGTCGCTTTTTGGGCTTGTTCCTTGCGCAGGGCAATGTTATGCTCCCAATCTTTTAGCAGGATATTACCTCTGGTTTGTTCTGGGATGGTAAGCCCGGGAGCACCTGCCGAAACTCTGTTATTTGTGGCTATTACCACGTCCTAGAAAGCGACCCGAGCCACTTCGGCCTCCCTTTTTCTGCTAGTCAAGTTCCTGGAGACCTGATTCACCAACAGACAATTCTCCCGAATCTCTCCTATCCTGGTGAGAAAATTCTGCTGTGCCACAAGTATTTTTCTCTGAATCTCGTTGGCTTGGGATTTAAATATCCCGATGTCTAATTCTCTGCTCTCGGTGATTTCTGCCCGAGCCTGCAACTGTTCAATTAGATTTCTCTGTTGGCTCACCTGCGCTTGACCATCTCAGACCGTCAACTGTGCTTGCTCAATCTTGGCCTTGAGCATCTCTATTTCATTTTTGTCGGCCACTCTGGCCTTTTCTATCTCCATGCTAGCTTGACCTTTAGCATTCTCTGCGGCTATAGCCAATCTAGCCTCGAGGGTCCTGATTAGGAGATTTTTCCTTTTTAGTTGATTATTCAAAAGCCCAACTGAGAATTGATTTGCCGAAGCATACGCCCCCAGTGTTCCCGCGACTTCAGTGGGGAGTTGGTCACTTTTCTTATTTTTTCCATCGGTCATGATTTTATATTTTTTCGCAGTGGACCCTCCTTCTTGATAGAACTCTCTTTTCACTACCGCCTTCCTCTTTTTATAAAAAAAGAACTCATTTGGAGGGAGTTCCTCTGCTCTTACGGGCCTCAGTTCTTCATTAAATATCCATCACTCGCTGACATTTCCCTGTGCCGACTGCAAGGGTGTGACCGAGGTGATGGGCTCTCCTATTTGTTTTGTCGATTCTCTTGGAGTATCGACGGGATTCTACGCCTTTGACGTACCTAGAGTCTCTGTTTCAGTCTCCAGCTTCTATTTCCTTGGTGGACCCGGAGTTTTTACTTCAGCCTCCGAACTCTGTTTCCTTGGCGGATCCGGAGTCTTCTCTTCTGCCTCGGGATTCCTCGTTTGTTCCCCTACCTGGTGTTTTCCAAGGTTAGAAATTGCGTCTTCAGAACCTTCAGCATCCTTCTGTTTTGTCTCGGAAACAGCCGAACCTCCCAACACAGCGGGGAGACATCTTCATCTATGTTCCTGGAATTTTAATACAGATGTTGTGTCTTCGGGTGCTAATGATTGGATCTGGGCTTCGTTCTTAGGGAGTTAGGGGAAATAATTTTTAAGGGGCATCCCGTTTGAGAAAGGTTTTGATTCTTCCGATGTTGTTGAAAAACCTAGGAGGGTTAGGATCGCTCAAAATGTTCCTTCGCTTAGCAGGGGATCAAGTAGTCGTGGAGACCCGCTTTCTTTCCACAATCTATTTTGAGACTCAGGAGGCTAAAAAGAAAACTTTTATTCCTTCGTAACGAAATGAAAGATGGCAGCTTGTCAAAATTTAGACCCGCAAACAGGCATGACACCAGGCAATGATTCATTGATTGAAAACATAGAAGGTCAAAACATTTCGGGACTGGCTATCATAGATCTTTTGGGGACGGTTACTTTTGACAGACTGCTTTTAGGTTTAGAGTATCATTCAAATTATTTTAAATCAAAGGTTATCAAGCCGAGAAATAGTCCTGTTATCTAACAATTTAGCTGATATTGGAATTTGAATGACATTACCTTGGTTTATTTTGACAGTCTTTCATAATATGTGTATTGAAAAGCTCATCTTTACCTTTTCTTTTTTCAATTCCCTTGTGCACTATGAAACTATTTTTGGGTATCACCTGATTCATGCTGATTTATTTTTGACACTGCGTCGCAAATTACTTCTTCTGCTAGCTTTGCAAGTAGCTGGACTTCTGTAAAAAAAACAAACACGAACTTTATTAGCAATATGTCGAAAAATTATAAACAAAAAACAAGCAGAAAACCAAAAGGGTAAAAAATGCATATATGTACACAAAAACTTTTATTTATTTATTTTTATTTTTATTGAGAACTCTTATGTCATGTAATGTTTCAGATATTGCCCGTTGACAAGGGCGCTGAGGACTTCTCCGTCGATGTTCTCCAACAGGAAGGAATTTTTCCCTTCTGGAGCCGAGACCCTGAATTGTCCATACCAGAGGTGGTAAAATTTACCATGCTTCGCGGCTTCCTCTTTTCTCGCATCCCATCTTAGTACTTAGTCACCTAGAAGGAATTCCCTATCATTTTCCTTGAGATCGAATAATGCTTTCATCTCATCCTGGTACTTCTTCATTTTCTCATCAACTTCCACTCTATGCTGTTGAACCTCGATCAGCTGGTTAATTCTCTTGGTTACATGATTGGGTTCTTCGTTTTGATCCTGCCATAACTTCATTACTGACAGCGCTAAGTTTATAGGTAGGACCGCCTCTATCCCATAGACCATTTGAAACGGCGAAATGTCGATAGACCTTTTAGTGCTGATGCGGTTTGCCCATAATGCGTACTTCAAGTGCACATGCCAGGACCTTTTATTTTCATCCAGTACTTTCTTGATTATGTTTACCAGGCTCTTGTTGGATGATTCGGCCAACCCGTTTCCCTGGGGGTAATAAGCAGTGGAATGGCCGAGAACGATATT
>ML819114.1:133623-157192 GCA_009831015.1 Picea engelmannii | reverse complement strand
TGCCCTTTTGGTTGGAATGGCTTCCACCCACTTAGTAAAATAATCCGTGGTTGTTAAGATCCACTTATGCTGAGCACTGGAATGGGGATTAATTTCCCCTATGAAGTCTAGTCCCCATTGTTGAAATGGAGCTTCAGTTTTGACTGGAACGAGTGGTAGTGCAGGGAGTTTTTGTTTACCAGCGAATATTTGACAAGGGTTGCATGCGCGTACTTTGGCATTGACGTCTAAAAATAGTTTCAGCCAATAGTATCCGGCCCTCAAAATCTTCTAGGCTATGGCTCTCCATGCATGGTGTCCTCCACAGATTGCTTCATGAAATTCCTCTATAACTCGTGGAGTTTCTGACTCAACCAAGCAGACTAGCAGGAATCCAAGTGGATCTTTCCAGTACAGCTGGTTTTCGGCAATGCAATATTTTACAGCATGGAGTTTTAAAGTTCTGCATTTGGCTGGTGATAGTCCATCTGGGCATTTCAAGTTCAACAAGTAGAACACTATGTCTTTATACCAGCCTGACGATATGAACTTTTCCTCAATCTTTCTGGGATCTGTCTGGTCATCCGGCTCGTGCAGGTGTGTGTCTCCATCTTCTTCTTGGAGGAAATTAATATCAAGATCTCTAAGATTCGACTCAGCCAAGAGTTTGGCCAGACCCTGCCCCTTTATCAATTTAGTCGGCTTGACTTCCAGATCGAATTCTTGTATTTTAGCGAGCCATCGCCCTCTTTTTCCATCAGTGTCCGGCTGTACCAATATGTCCTTTATAGAACTGGTGGGTACATACGCGATTATCTTTGAATGTAGCACATAGGTTCTGAATGCTTTCAATGCTTTTACCATTGCGTATGCTTGTTTTTCCATTATGTCATATTTCAATTCTGCATCTCGGAGGCTTTTGCTAAAAAACTCTATCGGCTGTTCGAACCCTTCTTCATTTTTCTGCAAGAGTACCGCGGCGATGGTATGATCAGAAGCAAAAGAAAAAATGAGAAAATATTTCAAATAATCCGGACTTGCTAACACAGGTGCCTCACTTATAAAATTTTTAATATGCGCAAACGATGCCCTGCCTCGGTGGTCCAATTCACCCCGCTATCCTTCTTCAACATTCCTGTAACCAGTTTGACAATTTCAGCGAAATTAGGAATGAACCTTCATAGAAAATTTATCTTTCCTAAGAATGATTGAATTTCTTTTATATTTCTCGGGATAGCGATAGTATCTATTGCTTCAATCCTCTTAGGATCAATCCTGATTCCTTCCTTAGATACGACATGGCCCAGAAGCTTACCTTCCCGCATAGCGAAATGAGATTTTTGGGGGTTCAGGGATAGGCCAAACCTGCGGCACTTTTCGAAAGTCTGTTTTAGATGCATCAAATGTTCTTCGTCAGTTTTAGAGAAAACCGTCAGATCGTCTAGGTAAATAACTACGAACTTGTCTCTTTATCCCACGAAAGCGATGTCCATAGCTCGATGGAAAATGGCCACTGCATTCATCAAACCAAAAGGCATTTTGTCATACATGAAAGTACCCCAGGGCGTGGTGAAAGCAGTTTTTTCCCTGTCTTGTTCATTCATAGCGATCTAATTATAACCAGAGAAACCATCTATCATAGACATTCGATTAGCTCCAATAACCTTTTCTAAAACATGGTCCATCTTGGGCAGCGGGTAATTATCTTTGAGAGATGACTTGTTTAAGTTTCGGAAATCCACACATAGTCTGATTTCCCCGTTCTTTTTCCTAACTGGAACTAAGTTAGCTACCCAGTCCGAGTATCTCAAAGGCATGATTATATTTGCGTCCAAGAGTTTTTTAACTTCCTTTTCTATCACGGGTAACAGAATGGGGTTAATTTTCCTAAAGGGTTTGACCCCAGGTTTCAAAGGTATCTTGTGATCGATAATGGAAGTGTCATATGTTTTTAATTCATCATAGGACCAGGCAAAAACATCTTTATATTGTTTGAGCAAGTCTTTGTACTTTACTTTCATTTTGGGAGGGAGGAATTTCAATATTTTTACCATCTGGGGTTCATTATCGGTCCCTATATCACAGTCCTCCACCTCTTCAGGCTGGGGCTGCAGAGTGGAATTTACAGGTACATCGTTCTGATAAAAAAATCTTTCCAAAGGAATCAATTCTTTGGGAATCTGATTGCTTTTAAGGACCAGCATACGATGATCCGCAATTTTTTCTCGGAAAACTTTAGGTTCCTCTCCTTCTTGCATGATCCACATGGGGTCATTCTGGTTTTCTTGGTCAGTGTGAGTTTCTGATAATTCGCCTACTACTGTAAGGAATTTCTTAATCTGTTCATCATCTTCTAAGACTTGCCAGTGTCGAATATTGTCTGGTATGGAAGGCTTGTATCTGATTTCAATGTGATACTTTAGTTTGAAGGTCGTGGGAGGAGAAAAAGTTGAGGCTGCCTTTGCCAATGCATCAACATGTAGATTCTCGGCGCGAGGGATAAAATGGATATTCATAGATGAGAAATTTTTTTCCATGAGATCCCAAACACAATTTCTATACGCTCTTAGTCTGGGATGTCTGGCCATGTACTGTCGGTTTACCTGTTTTACTATTAATTCCGCATCACCATATACCTCCAAGTTTTTTATATTTAGTTTTTTGGCAGCTTCTAATCCTAAGGTCAAAGAATCGTACTCGCATACGTTATTAGTGTAATCTATGTCCCACTGCAAATGATAGGAGAAAGGAACCATGAAATTACCTTCAGGTGCCACAAGAAGTACTCCAGCACCTACCCCTTCAAAAGACGAAGCACCGTCAAAGTACATTTTCCATACACCAGTATTACATAGCTCCTCTGTCAAGGGGTTTGACTCTTCTAGCTTTGTATCGATTTCCTCCAGAAAACCATCCAGACCATCATCAAAAGACAAAATGCAGTTTCCCAGATCTTGGTCTGCGATGTAAATGGGGAAGTTGTGCGGGTTTTGAGGGTCACTGACTGTGTATGCTAATCTTGTCTCTCTGTATAAACGAGTGAACTGACCCTCGAACACATGGATTGTGGCATAATACATGTCTACCTGAAGGGAACCTCCCAACTTGGCCCCCCATGACCTGGATAACAACATACAATACTTAGGGGGGATATCGGCGATAACCACATCCATCAGGATACTTTTAACAGGGACCTGCGCTAGGGTAACCACCAGATCCTTTATCATCCCCATGCATTTAACCTTCCTCGAATCAAAAGAATACAAATTTCCATAAGGTCTTGTGATCTAGAGAACCAGATTCTCCATTATAATCTTGGGCATAACATTATGGGAAGCTCCAAAGTCTAACATACAATTTTGCAACAACTGATCATGTATATTTAGAGTGATATAGAAGGGAGCGATGTTGTCTTTGGACCCTTCAAAGTGGGGACCAAAAGTGATGTTGGGTCTATCATCTTCCAAGTTTATAACATCAGATTGGCTTTCTAGTTCAGAGACACCCATCATTTTGGAAATTTGCTTGCGATAAACTGGTTTTTTCGCTAATTCCACCAATGAGATTGGTATCTTAATTTTGCTTAACTCATTCTCAAAACTGAAAGCTCTGCTCACCTTATCTGTTTCTCTGGTTGTGACTTCCGAATTATTCCTTTCCGACCTGTTGGTCTGGATAGCTTTATCATTTATGTTCTTAGTTGAAGATGTAGCTTCATTTACGGGTTCAGTCTCTTGTGTTTGAGCTTCCACTTTCTCCACCTCGGGCTCTTGAGTGCTTACTCTTCTAGTTTTGTTGTTGGGTAATGGGGTTTCGTCCGACGGAGGCTCGTAAGCTTGGACCCTTTGAAGGATTCTCTTGGGTTGAGTCGTAGAGGTGGTCTTATTCCTAGATCTCAGGTTGTACCCTGGTTGAAACTCAGCTATCATTGTCTCAATTTCTGGTTGGGACTCACGGTTCTCATTGTGATTGCCCTCTTCACTCTCATTTTTCATTTTCGACACATTTAGAGACCTTTCGTAGTCTTCGCGAGTCAGATATGGTTGACTACAGTCATCATCGAAGTTCGTGACATCATTATCTGAATCCTCGAAGTCCTAAAAATCGTTAGCTCCTATAAAATTTTCATTCTTCAAGGGAGCTTGTATTTTTTGATCTTCCTTTTTTATTGGTCTTTGTTGATTAGGAGGGTTTTCATTTTTTCTGAAATCATTTTTGGGGTAAGAGTCAGACTTGGCTTGTTCGAGTTCCATCCGGGTTATTTTATTTGACAACTCTTTAATCACTCTAGCCATATCATCTACCCTATCGTCTGAGGATCTATTGGACCCTGAAGGGCCAGCTAGCTCTCTATAGCGCCTGGAATCCCTGTTTCCAGTCTCTACTCTAGCCTTAAGTTTACCCGAAGCCATCATGTTAGATTCTATCTCTACCGCATTGTCCTGCATACGGTTTAAGGTGGCTACCCTTCGTTCTCGCAAAAGTAATGCGAAATCCGTCTCGAAAGCTCCGGCGAAAGTCACTTTGGCTGCGGGTTGAGATGGTTTGACTTTGGCTGGGATTTTATTGTATAGTTTGTTGAATCTCAGAATGAATTCCATGACTGACTCTGAGTTCTTTTTCTTCAAAGATCCAAATTCGATCAGATAATAGAGATGGTCCTTTCGCTCGCCCCATTGTCTGAGGAAAGCATCTTCCAAATCATGATATGACGGGATAGAAGCTGCGGGTAGGCTCTGAAACCAAGTTCGGACCTGTCCTTCAAAAGTTTGGACAAGGAGTCTTGAATATACATCTTCGTGCTCGGCACCACAGAGATCTGCGAATAGGTCGAAAAGATTAATATGTATATAAGATTAATATGTTCAACAACGGTCAGCTCTCCCTCCCCGTTGAACTTTGGTAGGTTCTTTATATAGTTTTCCAGAAGATCATGTAGGGGGACGGGCAACACTAAAGGAGCTTATCGGGCTGAAACTTTTGCAAAAACTTTGGGAGGGGGTTGAGGCCCTTGACCTCCACCTCCTCCTTGAGGCCCTTGACCTCCACCTCCTCCTTGAGGGACTCCTCCTCCACCTCCTCCAAACCCTCCTCCTATAAACCCTCCACCTCCTCCTCCGACGACTGCCATCGTTGTTTGTGGAAAGCTATAAAGGGTGTTTTCGAAAAGAAAAAGGGAAACTTTATCTTCTTTGCGAAGAGGAGACTCTAATGAGGAAAGATCAGGAATGCGAGGAGTTAGTTCCTCGGACTTGCAAGAGAAGGAATCGGAAAAACCGACGGGTGTGAGAAACGAGTGTGTAACACACTCTTCAGGATTTGGAGAAGTCGGGAAATTTAACTAAAGATAAGATGGTGTGTCAAAATCCTACGAACCTTCAAGAGGGCCCTTTCCCCTCTGTATCAAGGGGATCGTTGGATTAATCTCACTCTTAATTTCAGAGCAGATTGGGGTTGAAATTTTAGCATCAAAGTAAGGACTGAACGAGGTCGAGGGTTCGGAAGGACTCTCGACCTTCGGCGATGGGTTTGCAAGTTGGTAAACAACAGCGGTAGGCTTGAAAGAGCCTCTCGCCTTCAGAATTTTTTCAGGATCGGTAACTGGTGTAATCATCTCACCAGCTAGGTTCTGTCTGGTATTCCTTCAACCGAATGCCAGTTTATTTCTTCGTGGAGTCGCCAAGTGAAAGATAAAAAGCCTTAAAGGGTGGGTATCCTTTGTTCACTATCAAAGGGTAACACTTTCAAAGAAAAACAAATGTCGTTTTCCCAGGGAAAAAGATTTCGTAACTTCGGTCCCCGACAACGGCGCCAGAAAGATGTTTTTCCTGAGTCTTTACTTAAGGCTCAAAAATACAGTGTCAAGGCAACCGAAAGTGGTCAGGATAAGGAGAAGGGAAAAATTCAACCTTCGGAGAAAGAATCTAAGGGAGATTTCTTTGTTGGGGTTGTCTGGCTTCGAACTGCTCCTGGATGGTTATGTCTCGTTCAATGACTGCCCATGAGTGTTCAAGTTCGGCCCGGTTAGTTGCTATTTTAAGGATAGTATTGAAAAGATTTAAGGCGATGTGAGTTTGGTTCAATAATCCGGGTTCAACGTTAGGTTGAGTTGGTGTGGGAACTGTCATGGGGGAACAATAAAGATATAAAAGATTTTTTGGAAAGATTAAGTGTTGTCTCAGTTTGATCTTATAAAAGAGAACTTACGGTTACAGAAGTAACATATAGATGCAAATCTAAGGCTCGTTCCCGTAACTGTATCATATTTTTATAAAAAGGGGTGAGATGAAAGAAAAACATTAAGCCATTTACAAAGTAAAGTTCCAGCCAGTGGAAAACTCACGACATAAACGGGAGAGGAAAATATGTAAGAAAATAATCAATGTAACAAAGAATATATGTAGAATTTTGAAACTGCAGATTGGTCTTACACAGCTGATAGCTGGTGCAGAGGAAAGGCAATAAACAATTACACAAAACCCAAATTCATTCGTTATAGTAGTGGTTGTACTAAATTACAATGAAGCACATTAATTATGAACATGAATTGAAATGTAAAAATGAGATACAAGGAAGAAAACTTGTGATACAGAAGTGACAGAATTGAGAATCTCCAGATCTGCTTGTATTAACTCTCAATGCAAAAACTTTATTACAATTTACTCAAAAAGGGTCCAACCCTGTTTAATTCTCTCTGGGGTATATTTATACAATTTCTGTAAAGCAGTTAGAATCTCAATAGTCGCAAAAATTTCAGTTATGACAGAGGAGAGAGCAATCGCTCTATCTCCCCTAATCTGTCTTCACTTATTTCCAGGTGCTCGTCTTCGCGCGGACTCAGCGCAGGCATTACATCTTTCTACAAGCTGCGATACGAGCTGTGAAGGCTCTGTTTGAAATCTGGCCTTGACGAAGTAACATTCTCGAGCTAACTGCTGCAGCTTGTCCTCCATTTGTGCACCGATGATGTCGAGGGCACTTAGCTGTGCGTTGTATTTGATCATGTGCTTATCAACTTGGCCCATGTCCACCGTATCTATTTGAGAGACATCGGTCGAATCTCTCTCATCCCTTTCTTTCAGATCGAGCGAGATATGTTCCACATTCATTCGCATCAATGCTTCTGCATCGCCTCGGCTGTCAATACCCAACAGCTCGCCATCTATGGAATTAAAAGCTTCTTCTAAAGAATTGGTCGCTTTTTGGGCTTGTTCCTTGCCCAGGGCAATGTTATGCTCCCAATCTTTCAGCAGGATATTACCTCTTGTTTATTTTGGGATGGTAATCCCGGGAGCACCTGCCGAAACTCTGTTATTTGTGGCTATTACCGCGTCCTAGAAAGCGACCTGAGCCACTTCAGCCTCCCTTTCCCCGGCAGTCAGGTTCCTGGAGACCTGATTCACCAACAGACAATTCTCCTGGATCTCTCCTATCCTGGCGAGAAAATTCTGTTCTGCCACAAGTATTTTTTTCTGAATCTCGTTGGCTTGGGATTTAAATATCCCGATGTCTAATTCTTTGCTCTCGGCGATTTCTGCCTGAGCCTACAACTGTTCAATCAGATTTCTCTGTTGGCTCACCTGCGCTTGACCATTTCAGACCGTCAATTGTGCTTGCTCAAGCTTGGCCTTGAGCATCTCTATTTCATTTTTGTCGGCCACTCTGGCCTGTTCTATCTCCATGCTAGCTTGACCTTTAGCATTCTCTGTGGCTGTAGCCAATCTAGCCTCGAGTGTCCTGATTAGGCGATTTTTCCTTTTTAGTTGATTATTCAAAAGCCCAACTGAGAGATGATTTGCTGAAGCATACGCCCCCAGTGTTCCTGCGACTTCAGTGGCGAGTTGGTCACTTTTCTTATTTTTTCCATCGGTCATGATTTTATATTTTTTCGCAGTGGACCCTCCTTCTTGATAGAACTCTCTTTTCACTACCACCTTCCTCTTTTTATGAAAAAATAACTCATTTGGAGGGAGTTCATCTTCTCTTACGGGCCTCAGTTCTTCATTAAATATCCATCCCTCGCTGACATTTCCCTGTGTCGACTGCAAGGGTGTGACCGAGGTGATGGGCTCTCCTATTTGTTTTGCTGATTCTCTTGGAGTATCGACAGGATTCTGCTCCTTTGGCATACCTAGAGTCTCTGTTTCAGTCTCCGACTTCTGTTTCCTTAGTGGACCTGGAGTTTTTACTTCAGCCTTCAAACTCTGTTTCCTTGGCGGATCCAGAGTCTTCTCTTCTGCTTCGGGATTCCTTGTTTGTTCCCCTACCTGGTGTTTTCCAAGGTTAGAAATTGCGTCTTCAGAACCTTCAGCATCCTTCTGTTTTGTCTCGGAAACAGCCAAACCTCCCAACACAGCGGGGAGACATCTTCATCTATGTTCCTGGAATTTTAATATAGATGTTGTGTCTTCAGGTGCTAATGATTGGATCCGGGCTAGCACTTCTTCATAAGATCTAGCCCCTCGAAAAACGTCGTCCGAGGGTGAAATTTCATGTTCAAATCTCTTGAGCCCACAATGAGACAAATGGTTTCTCAAAACCCTTTGTGGATCATGTTTCTTACCTCTGATGGAGACCAAACTTAGGTCCTCCAGGGCTGCAGCCTCGGCTTTGGCATGCCCGAAATGTAATAAAGAATAAGAATTTAGCCGAATGGGAAAAGAAGGCCATACCTTCTTTGAGTATCCCTTGAGTTCTTTACTCACCCCGCCAATTACCGTTTTCCAGGCGACCTCTCGACAAGCCAGCTTGTCGGGGATGAACAAGGGCAGCGCATGAGGGGGAATAGAAGCACCGAAAACTCTGAAATACGAAAACTCTGCCTCCACGTACCAATCAGCTATGCCACTCAAATTTGTTCCAATGCTGTTTGAGATACGAGGTGGTGGGTGCCCAAAAATGGCTATATGCAGGGGCACCATCACCCAGTTAAAAATTTCATAGGTGAACTTTTCTGCTTTATTCTCCCATAGTTTGTCGTGATACTCATGTATGGGTTTTTCTTGGGCTGGATTCCAAGCCCAGCTCATCAAGGGGAATGGCGTCATGGAACATACCGCGTCCATAATATATGCCGACATGAAAAACGTGGACGGTCTCCCGCTTGCCTTCTGCTCTCGATACTCTGTGACCCTGTTGGCCAAACTGTCCAAGAGTATATTTGCCCAATTAAACGAGCAACCTTCGGCGACCCGAAACATGAGAGGCACCCACGCAATGTAGAAATGCGATGTGTCTTCTCTCCCAAATAGTCGGCATGTCATCATGGCCACATATTTATACTGTGGCTCCAGAGAAGCGATAGAATAAATGCCCTGGTCATTTGCTCTGAATTTCGTGGAGAGAGAAACCCAATCCTTTATCAAACTGGGCATGGTTTTGTCGTACTGGGTGCACTCTTTCTCTTTGAATTCCTCCAGGAACTCAGCACCATATGTATATTCAGATGTCGCGAGTAGCTTATACATGGTTTTTAGATGCTCGGGCCTAAAAGTACCGACAGTGACTCATTGGTTGTTCATGATCGTCCTGGTAGGAAAGTCTACATGGTCCAATGCCCATCGAATCATGTCGTAATATGGAAGAAACCGTGGCCTGGTTGCTACTCTGTGCATCCTGGATTGAACGAGTATCTTGTACTTGGTGTGTAGATCATCCCTTTCGTTGTCGTCAGAATCGTCTGAATAATCTACCAATTCTTCTTGCAGAACATTTGACACAAATGACCAGTCGGGGATCGAGTCGACACTTCGGGGTGAAGTATCAGAGACATTGTCTGAGCCCTGTCCCATGACCTCGACATTCGCCTTTGCTGCTTTCCGCATAGCCATGGCTGAAGTTTGCGTTTTCGCTCTCCTTTGATAGAACTGCGTATACATGCAGAAAGTAATTAAGTCAGAAACGATGAGCTCCGCGTGCTATGAAAAATGCATAATGAAATGCAGCTCTTGCATATATTTGAAAAAACAGTACCTTTCAAAACAAGCCTGTCAATTCGAAATTAGAAATAAATTTATGCCGTAAAAATCCGATCTTACACATAGATTTACCTTATCTTCCCATTAATGTCATAAATTTTGGTGGTTTAAAAGTCAGTTGGCGCATGGAATTAAAATGCTCCTTCGAGAATCGTACAAGCATCGAAAATCGAGATAAGTCTTGATTAAACTTAATTAATCCAAATCTGTTCATGTAAATAAATTTCTCGCTATTCGTTATCTTGTAAATTTTCTGTCAACATTTTGAGTTTCCAACTCCCGAGACCACGAGGACCGAGTTTAGTTTAATCAAATGTAATCGGGATTTGAGGCATAATTAATTTCATAATCATTTTATTCGCTTTATCGCAACTCGAAGCCTCGAAGATCTATTTTTAGGAGATTTGTATGCCGAGTCACGAAACCGCGATATGGCGATAGTTAAGACTCAATTAAAGGGAAGAAAACTTGGATTAGGCGATTAATTAATCATGTCATAATTACCTCGCAACTTCGTGAGTCAGATTTTTAGGTGCCGTAACTTTCGAAAAGAAAGTGCCGAGTGGCGAAACGCCGAGAACAGACTTTAACCATGGTTAGCCTTTTTGCTTTTAACCCTTGACCAGGGTTATCCCAAAAGAACCTCGTGATATCGTCTCTCGGAGCTGTAGAAATAAAAAATCGAACTTGGCGAATGCCGAGGAGCGAAACCCCGACGACGTCTAATCACTGAGTTAATATTTTACCTTGGTTACTGTCTTGAGTGATAATTTTAAAACGACTTCGCCGTTTCGTGACTCGGGACGTGCGAATTCATGGGTTCTAATATCTGACTTGCGAGATTCCAAAGTAAAACAAAAAGAGCGCACAATCTAATGAAAGTGGACTTGTTTCGAGAGTAGAAAAAGCATCGTTGCTTAAGTGACGAGGTTGCAGAGCCTTCATAGTCTTGGGGGGAAAAATCAAAAGACCATCTTTAGATTTCAAGTATCAAAAACAAAACTTGTGACGGGTTAAAAATAAGGGCGGCTCCAACAGTTTGTATTTTGGTTTAGGTTGGTTTTATGATCCCTAGACATTGTGAATGGAGGAACAACATAGTATATGTATGTACTAACACTCAATGAGGATGATATAGTCGACACTAGGATAAGAAATTGTGGTACTACTTATAGAAATTAGTGTATTGGTTTCCCAAGATTTTTCTTCAATTCGACAACATTAACAATGCCAATAATATGTTCAATTTCACTTCAAAAAATGTATATAGATGCATAAAATTTCATTGTAGTCTTTGGATTTGGCCTTCAATTCTTTGGCTTCCTCCACTAGAGATTTTTTCATATTCAACCATGATTTTTAGGTTGGTACTCTCTTGCTACCTTCTTTTGTTGGCACTTTTTAACTTCATGGGTTATTCTTTAATTGAAGGGTATTGGATTATTGTCAAGATCATTAATTCACAATTCTTACAAAGTCCATTGGCTTCATAACTTACTTTGATACTATATTTTTATCTACTTTTTAATAGTATTTTTCATTGATACCTTGATAATTTTTCCCACTTCCTTTCGATAGGAAATTGTATCGAATTAATAAGGAATAAATCTCTCACTCAACATTGATATTTAGATGGAACACGAAATTTGACCATTGTAATAAGGTTAGTTTATGATACAAATATAAAGACTAATCCTAAGAATAAATACCATATAGGATTACCCAAGGACATGTGGTCCATTTCATGGAGTAATGGGAAATAAAAGAAGTAGAATCCACTATAACAAGGGGAGCTGAAAAGAAACAATCCCCTGCCTTTTCTCAAGAATGAGAAGAAAAAGATAAGTAGAAGTTCAAGTGAATCCTAAGTTCAAAAAAAAACTTGATAATTTATTAGTTTTCTGAAACTCAAAATTTTTTAATAGATTTTTCACTTGATATGATCATTTTTTTAGGCTTCTGAATTCCAAATCGAACTCGTTGTCAAGTTGCTGCTTGTAAGTGCGATCAATGAGATAGAGACACGAGTAGATATTTGTGTCACTCTTCGTGTCACTTCCCTACGTTGAATTGGTAAAATCTTCGTGTCACTTCCCTATGTTGAATTGGTAAAATCTTCTTAAATATTTAATTTATTACAACACTCGTTCCATAACCATGATAGCACATGATAGCAGGTAGGCATAAAAATATATGTTTATATATAGATGTATATATTTTATTGCTTTGAAATGAATTGAATGAATTATTTACTACCTTATATGTTCTCTCCCATGTATAAATAACAAAGGTGTAAGGACCAAAAAAGTTAGTACATATCATGCTTATTTATTTAATAAAATAATTTAGAAGATTGAGAAAACCAGGGAAATTTAAGACACTATAACAATGGTTTAATGAAAAGTAACCAGATACATGCTACACATCATGCTAACAATGTCATTTATATATTTGCAGGTAAAAGTTTTCTAATGGGAGAAGAGATTGAATAGCTACTCCATTGCAACATAGATCTTTTCACTCCTTTCTAGTGTGAGAGAGGATGCACACTACTTTCTTTTTCCATGGTTGATTTTTTTAAATTTCCAGCATACTAAAAAAAAAAATGTACGTGTCAGTTCCAATCAATACAAGTGTTAGTTTGAATCATATGGCACAAGAGACGGTGCTCATTACTAAGCAAAAGAATATTGGGCATGCAACACTCCTCCATGTGGCTCGCTTGCAGGTTCTCAAAGCTACCTTCACAAGGAGAGTAGCAATCTTCAATCCACGAAATTTCATTCGTGAATTCAATCTATCAGAGGACTAGGGTTCGATCAATCATTTCATGAATAATATTATCTATGTTTTGTCATCATGGGTTAGAAGGCATCCCCAAAAATTAATGGTTTTACGGCTGTAATAACATGCATTGTTTAGCTACTTTTCCTTAAGTTGGTGGTTCATGATTAAGATAATTTATTTGTAGCTATGGAAGCCATTCATGTGCTTGGAATCACAGTATTGATCTATTCATGTGTAGGTTATTCAAATATTTTGTTGTTTAATTTCGTTTATGCATGTCATGTTATTTCTGTACAATCCATTGTTTGGAAGGTGGATTCCTTTTTTATAGTCTCAGAGATTTACTTGAAAGTTTCATTTCAGTTGGATTATTTAGTGTGCCATGGCCTATTTAAATTTCCTAGGTGATTTAATTCTATGTTTGCTTATTCAAATTTTTTCATTTAAATTTCCTCAATGATTTATAAGAAATATAATCTCTTTTTACAATTGACAAATCTCTTTGTGGAACTTCCCCTCCAAATGCTATGGCCATCCTGATATTTGAACAGTTTGTGTGCATTCGTAGTAAAATAAAAAAGGAATGAACAAAGAAGTACAAAACAACAAGAAGGAAACAATTAAAAAAGAATGTGCACCTGGTGTTTTTGTTGAGGATCAATAAACATAGAGTCAACTTCATTCTCGATATGTTAAGGGCCAAGAGAGGAATGAAAAATTTCTTCGTGCAAATCTTCTCTTTGTTTAACCCTCATTTAAGGTTAACATAAAACATGGTTAAGTGTAAAACAACTACCAGACTGTACAACAACTGGAGAGAATAATAAAACAAAAGCATATGAATGCCAACTGACAAATTATGCATTATTAGTTATAAGTATTCTATTGTTGTAAGTTGGAGAAGTTGGGCCATTAAGGTAAGTGGGATATCCTTCATTTTTTTGTACCTCTTTCTTTAGATTATTTACCCCACAGGTTATTAAGAAAGAAAAATCGATTAATTAAGAATATAATTTCGAACCAGATCTATTTACATTATTAAGAAAAAATCCAGAAGATAACCATTTCTTGTTAGCCGCTCAAATAGAGGAGGTAAGTTACCCACTCACTCGTGCACTTTTCCACTTAATCAATAGTGGTTGCGGTGAACTGAACAACTGTTGACGGGCAAATTTGACATGTTGTCAACTGGAAGAATAGATCCGGTCCGGGGTTGTCTAAATAACCCAAGCCGTTTGGTGTAACCTATTCTAACAGGTTTAATGGCTCCATTAGCCAACTAAGGTCCTAAAACAAAGAAAAGAGGTAAACTAACTAATGCTAAAACTATAATAATCTATGAACTTTAATCTAATTATTTACAAATATATTAAACAAAAAACAAAATATGAACATATCACTTATAAACAAAATTTACAGGTTGCAAGTTTTAATGAAAAGCTTTGCAAAATCAATGTCAAGGTAATTGTCTTCAGAAGCAGATAAAGAAATCACATTTTTGTATTTTCTGTTTTATAATCATCTATCTGATAATTATAACTAAAACATGATTAGAAATAGGATAGAATGATAGTCAAAATCCAATCAAAGACTGCCCCATTTCACTAGTAAATAAAATGACAAAAAATAGAAGTAGGTGAAGCTAATCTGTCATTAGTTTGTTAATGTGTCCGTGCCTCTGTACGATCAAAAGCATCCATCTGCCCCGCCTGTGAAAGAAATCTGCAATAGGCTTATACTAAAGTTTTCCTGAATAAATTCAAGGTGTGTATCGACAACTAGGATTTAGGAAAATAATAGTGGACACATATGATCCAGTGATCTTATAATTACGAACGATTACAGTCAGAGAAATATTTATGTAAAGCATTCATTTTTATCTATCAATTAAATATCAAAATAAAATCCTGATATTAAAATTGATACGATGATCACAGTCATAACATATGGAACAACACATCATGAACAACATTTAAAACATGAATACAATGGAACATAATATGTCATTGAGACTAAAGCTATACAACACATTAATATTCCAAAATAAGAGAAACAAAACATAAATGAGACAACATTCACATTGGTCTAAAGCCGAAATGCTATAAGTTGTTCCATTAAGTTTTGAAAATCATTTGTCCAAAATTTGTTCCAGACCAAGATGATTGTTACTTACAAAATGAACAATATTTAAAGTTATTTGAAATCCCATTTTCCTATCTCCTAGGATAGAATAGGATTTCATGAGATAAAAAATATTACAAAAATAGAGGGCTAACAACCACTCATAACTGAGTTGATTTTTCTCAAAAATTAATAATTTTTTTTACAAAGAAAACAGAAAAGGAAATACTAATCATTAAAATGAATAATTGAACATGTTATCCCCATATGATCAGCATTAGGATCTATTATTTACTGAAAAACAAAAAAAGAATAAGTTACACAATTATTAACAACTAATTTCTAATTTTTTATTTAAAATGACTTGGCTACGGAATGAAAAGATTCTATAGCCAGTCTTATCTTAGAAAAACAAATCCAATTGCAAACCGATTCAATTTAAAATAGATGACATGAATATAATAAGAGGATTTGTTTTTTACCATTTCAACAATTGACTAAAGATGGGTCGGGTAGTTCAAAATTAATTATTTCTTTAACACTGGTTGCGTTTTTTATCACTATGTTCCCTGTCCTCTTAAGGCGTTTAGTTTTCCTCTCTGCGTTTACTTTGAGGTCGATATTTTCTTGTCTCACTGATTCACTTTGAGTTGTGAGTGTTTTAATCTGAGCCTGAAGGATGGGTATATCAGTGTAATACCGTTCAATCCAGTGGAAACAAACATCACACTATACAGGAGGAACGATATGTTGATGAAGTGTACAGTCAAACATGGATGTATCGACCTTAACATTTGTTTTCCCTTGACCAAGCCCAATACCAGAGAACCCTTCCTTACCCTTGAGGCACGATGGAAAATTCATGACAAAGTCATAGGGTTCAGTAGGACCAAATCTTTGACAATCCGGGTCTTCCAAAGCCAGGAAATCTTCTATTTCAGAGTCCGAGACCTCATTGAGCTCGATTGGGCCAATCGAGCTCAAATGAGCGTCGTTTCGATTCCTCCATTTTCTTGAAATAAGACGAACTTCTCTTTTGTTCTGAAACCCTAATGTTGTGCATTTTTTTATTTGTTTGTTTGCAAGATTTTTTGACAACATCAAATTTAGGCAAAGGAGGTTCACTTACCTCCAATTCAACAACCATTTTCTAATGTGAAGAATTACTTGGCCTTGCCTCATCTAGAGGGTTTCTGTTAGGATAGTCTGGTTCAGTACTTGGAATTTCAAGCTGTTTTTTAATCAGTGGCCCACCTGAAATAGGGTTTTCTACAGGAACGATCGTAGAAAAACCATTTCTTATCAAAAATCCATCCCAACAGTCGCCCACGATTGACAAGTGGTGAATCAACAGAATATTAATCAAGCCATGATGGAATAGACTAGATTCAACACTCTGTCTCTTATACCTTTTGGACATTTTATACAAGCTTCTCAAAAGATAAAAAGACATGTTTAATTGAAAACCAATGAAATGCATAAGAATTCGTATATGATAGAGGAAAATTAAACCATAACGACCCTCATAGGTCACGAATTGTTTGAGAATGAACAACAGGCCATGCCACCTAGGTTTAACCAAAGAGATGGGGATACCTTTTTCGCAACAGTTGATTTTCCTGGAGGTCATGAAGAGGATCCAAGGTACTTCTTCAATTTTTGAGTTTTTTAACCATTTCTCGCCAGTCGATGGAATCCCTATGGCTTCACTCACAAACTCATCGGTTACCTCTAACTGGGTATCCCCAATTTTCACTCTGCACCCATCGAAAGTCTGTACGAAATCCTTCACCACCTGAAGGTTATAGCCTTCATATCTTTTAGGGAAGGCATCCCAACCTTGGATTTTTAAATCTTCGAGTGCATCGTCATGAAAGAGAAATTTCTGACAGCCATTCGGATCTAAACGAACAACAAGAGCCATAACAAACGCGACTAGAATGTAACAGTGATGACTCAAAATAGTTTTAGGTTTGAATGGTAGGAGAGATAGGAACAAATCTGAATGGATAAAGGAAAAGAACCATAAGAAAGCCTGTGTATTATCATAACATGAACATCGAGGGTTTGATCATAAAGCTTTACCATTTCTGGTAATGAAAACCTGACATACAGAGTCGAAAAACTATACTTGTAATGAAAGGCTCGCTAATGCACTGTGCCGACAAGGTGAGTTAAGTACATAGTACAATAGTTGCACATTAATTTCCATGACTACTAGCACGACCATTGTGTATGAAAAAGGGTTTAAAATGTATCAAAACAAACATCCTCATAATTCAAATACAAATCACCTAACCATATAATAATTATATCAACACCCAAAACACCCAAAAATAAGTCATTCAAGTATTAGATTTAGATTGGATATAAGCATGATGACCCTTAAAAAAAAAGCCTTGTATAGAAAATATAATACTAAGCTAGGTTTTCATGTTTGATTCATGCTTTCAATCATGAATCAAACATAAAACAAAATGAAAATGCAAACTTAAAGAATTAATGAACATTTTTCTAATCCAGTAATCATCTCAAAATGATAAAGTTTATAAGATTGAGGTGAAGGCAGCTACATGAAAATTGATTTCTTGTTCAAATAATGAAATCGTGTGGGGCTGCCAACAATAATGTTAATCTATCAAAAAATCTGCAGGAAACAAAAAAAATAAAAAAATGTCTTGGAAGGTAAATACGTGCTATAAATATAAATAATCATGTAAGTATTTGTGAATTACTGGTTAATGACAACCTTAACTTGCCTACAGTTTTCATTGCGTTGCATTTTTAATGGCATGGAAATTCTTGCGGGTTCACCACCGTATCTTCCATTGCTTCAGATTTTTAATGGCATAGATGTTCTTGCAGGTTCACCACCGTATCTTCTATTGAATAGCATGGATGTTCTTGCAGGTTCATCACTGTATCTCCCATCACTCAGTCAGGCAATTTAGGTGGTGTATCTGATTCACTTGTCATGGTATTACCAGTCGCGAAAGGGGAGATCACAACTGGGAGTCGGAAGGGGAAAAGTATCTCTCATCACTCAGTCAATAAATTCAAGTGTCTCAGATTCTCTTAACATGGGATTACCAGTCTCAGATTCGCTTAACATGGGATAACCAGTCTCGGAAGAGGAGATCGCAACTGGGAGTTGGAAGGGGAAAACAAAACTGGGAGTTGGAAGGGGAAAACCAAACTGGGAGCTGGACGGGAAAAACACAAAGGGGTAAGAGATTAATGGTCACAGATAGGGGAGGTGGAACATAGTTGCATTCATAGTGTGTCCAAGAATTATAAACTTGCATTCCACGTGTCCAAAATTTATAAACTTATGATAAGCCAAAGTGTAGCAAATTTATCCCAAACATTTAATTTTATGAAATAATGCTAACTTAAACCATAGAATTAATCCAGGGAAAATTTATGTGCATTAAGATTTCTCAAATTTCCTAAGTTTCAAGCTGACATAGATAGAAATAGCCTCGATTTGAGGCCAAATAAGACCTCAAACCTAAACTTAGGATAAAATTGAAATGGAAATATAACCTCAAAGCGAGAACTTACGATATAACTGAAATCATCTTGTAAAAATGTGAGTGTTTGTTAAAAATTTAGGTTAAAATTTATTGAACTATGTGCCAAACTAATGAAAAATAGACTAAAAAATAGACTAACTGATTACTATAATCCCTGGCCTAAAGGTAGGGACTAATAATGGATGGAATACTAGAGACAAGTAAACTTTTTAAGAAGAAAGGGTATTTCATGGAGTAATGGGAAATAAAAGAAGTAGAAACCATTATAATAATGGATGGAATACTAGAGACAAGTTTACTTTTAAGAAGCAAGGGTTCACCATTTACTACTAGGATTCAAAATCAATAATGATTCTCTAGTTAACTTTTTAAGAAAAAAGATGTTTATAAAAAAATTGATATAATTGATATGATATGTGGATTCAAAATTTTTTTTTATTATGAAAGAGCTAGTCATCCAAAGTAGGAATGGATACATGAATGTTAAGAATGTACAATTATTACGTGTTGAAGTTCTTATATGACAATACAATCCAATTGAACCAATCCAAATTCTCGTGTAAGACTAGATCGAGATTTCCATGTTCAAATTTTGATCTCATAGATCTCTCCATCTAAATTTCATTTTTAGAAAAATTTAAGAAGGTATCTACCCATATGTGAAACGGTAGACTGCCATACTTTCCATGTCAAAATAGAGTCACAAGAAAAGTTAAATACTCTCTGACTAAAATCGTCCTAATACTAAATAAGAGTTGAAAACACCTTCTTCCTTACTTCCCAAATTATTCGAAGTGCAAAAGAACCACCAATCTTGAAATCACTTGAAGAAACATTCACATCATTGAGGGAGAAAAGTTTTTTTTATTTTGGATCTAAATTTTCCTTTAACAATTATCTATTAGGTAAATATTTTCCGTTTTCTTGACATGCTTCCTCCATGCATAGTTATATTAGTTTATATGAGACCTTTTCTTTGTTTAGGAAAGGAAAAGATGCTCCATGGAACCATTGACAAAGCATGGTCCACCACTTTTTTAGAGCATAAAAAACCTCTAAACACTCAAGTTTCTATATGACTAAATTTGGAATAAAAAATAAAACCAATGACGTACATAATAAATGTGTCTTTCTTGAATATTTTTTCTATATCCATGATTTTACTACCAAAATGCATGTCTCTAAATAATGAACTATTAAGTTTTTGTTAAAAATTTAATAGACACCAAACCTACATAGAATACTGGGAAACAATTATATCGAAGTAAAGTACTATGTATCTAGTGATACTACCATTTCTCATATGTTGTTGGGGATTATTCAACCAATCTAATTTATCCTTCACTCCAGTTAACCAATTGTTCTATTTCAAATAACTCACCACTACTTGTGTTGCAACATAATAATTATCTAAGAATTATAAAGCACCTTCAAATAAAACTTATGAGAGAGAAATAGAAAGATAGCCATCTATAAAATGGTTACTGATCACCTTACCACTTCTTGTAATATTAATACGACATATTCAACCTTGAGCTTGGAAAATATCTAGAAGATAACCAAGTGCATCAACAACAACGAAATAAAAAAGGGGGAAAGTGAGTAGACTTTCCTTATTTATTTTTGCAATATAGTTACATCACATAAGACATCATTAACCAACACAAAAGAAAATGCATTGTCAAAAAGGGATTCCACCATATAAAGAAATCATACTCCAAATCGAGTTATGATAACATATAAAATATGGGGAATCGGTTTACCCTATCATAAACCTAGTAAAAATTAATATTAGAGCAATGCTTCTATCCAAATCCCTTTTCCCATTCAAAAATTTAATGGGTTTTCAACATGGTGTCACAAATTTTCCTACCATGAATGAATTTTTTTTGTTTAGGTCTAACAATCTGACAAGAAACACACTTCTTTCTTAAAGTTACAACTTTAGATAAGATATTATAATACATAGTTGTCATGAGAGGTAAACAGAGTCAATAAAAACTAGGGTTTGTTGTCGTACACATCAGGGTTTGAATTATTAAAAAAGTGACATGTTTTCCCCTCATGGGTCACCATACACTCATAAGAGTGATTTTGATTAGGAAAAACCATAAAGGTTTTTTTCTTAGAATGGGTGGTCACACACTCTTATAATAAGTGTATGGAAGCACATGCCTCATAATAGGTAGTTAGTGCTCACCACTTAGATAAGGTAACACACATCAAGCAATATAATAGGGCACCATGAGGCAATAATGTCTCTATTATCTCTCTTACAAATGTTCTTTATCAAACATTGAGTTTGGAATCCATCAAGTTTTCCACTGTGAAACACCTTGTGCATTGTGCATATCAACCATCCAACCCTAGGGATTTACCAATTTTATTGTTGTTTATAGATTCAAGTTCCTCTATTGAAACATATTATAAAAGCATATCTCACATAGTTCTCAATACCTTGGGAATAACTACTTTTTGACAATCCTCTCACGTAGCTTCAAGACTTTATATCACAATATGTTTGACAAAAATGATTTGGAAGTCTAGCCCAAAATTCTTGTTATTTTTATCTAAGTCTTTAGTGAGAATACCATGATTATTACTCAACCCCATAATGATATTTTCATACATATATTTATGCTCAAAATATCCAAAATAAAATATGGTAGGTTCATGACCTTCTTTGATAAATTTGAAATGGGAATCGATTTTATTTTCATGGGCATGACATTCCTCTCTCCATGTAATAATGTATTATTCCTTAATTCTTATTTTAGAAGTTTCACATCGTAGTTATATTGTGCTTTTATTTTTATTGATGCTTTAAGTCAATACAAACACATGCCTAGGACTTGTGCTTATCCCCAACCATTGCATAGGCCTATGAATTGCACTTGGTCCCGACCATTATTTCAAACATTCATATACAACAAACATGAGAAAAACTACACATGAGTGCTTCAATATTAGTAAAAACTTTAGTAACCCCACACTTTCACAGTTTAAACTACACATGAGTGCTACACTCAAAATAATGATATCACTCTTTGCTAGGGTATCACACCAGCCTGCATTAAAGTACCAACCTGCACTGTAGTAGCTCCCACTACCTGGGATCTCATCACTTCCACATCACTTCTCACAAATGGAGAAAACAACATTTGGACCACTCCAAGCTTGTCCCTGACATAGGCTTGGTCAACATATCTGCTACTGATTCATTGATATAAATATACTGGAGAAAGTGTCTCGTCATAGTATTCTCCCTCTTGTTGGGAGAATCCTCTAGACAGAAATCAGGCTTTATATATCTCTAGTATATTTATTTGCAACATGCTTTATCTTGTAGATCAACTTAGAAGTCACCACATACTTCCCTTCTGGTCTCAGAACCAAGGAGAATATATGTATCACAATCCCTTTGACTGGATTCCTCCTCGGTCATTGTAGAAAATTTTGTTGAAGCAAGGGAATCTTCCCATAATATCTCATATCTCCTCAAATCCTCTGAAGCTTCAATCTATCCTTCTCAACCCATGCCATCTTTCTGTCAGTTTTGGAAGACATCTCTCTCTTCCATCTGAATTTGAAAGTCTATGTGTCTCCATTCTCCCTCTGAAGCTGGACTCCCTCTGAGTCTGTATAATCTTCGGAGCCATCTTCTCATCATGATATGGCTCATCAATGTTGCATCCTGCAAAGTTTCATGGGACCATGATGGTCTCTTCTTGGTTACTGCAATGATTCTGTGTAGGCCCTTTTGTCTCTACTAACTCTTCCTGATGATATGAAGAGTGATCAAATACACTAGAGGGATTTGTTTGGTCATCTTTGGAGCCTTATGCTCCTTACAATCAATATCCATATGATATGTACTATGTATCTCGAAAAAGTACCCGTCTTCATCTTCTTCTTCTTTGGTACATGGATGTATACGATCATGTATACAACTTCTTATCTGGATAGTTTTCTCCATGTCTCAAACTAGAGACCATCTAATATGTTGTCTCCTACAACCGTCACTATAGCTTCCCTTACATTTATCACATGTGACCTTCCCAAAACAAGAACAACAAAGGGAGAGACAATAGACAAGAATAATACTCTTATAATAATAAAAACAAGAACGAGAAAAATAATCACTACTGCATTTGGGTCAAATTCCGATGGTGCGTTCGACGCAATTGCCACTTTCTATTGTCAGAAGACCGACAAACCTTGGACCCCCTCAAACGTCGTTTCACATGACGTCGTTTTTTCGACGACCTAGTTTTCGTCGGTATTGCGACGTTTCAAACGTGGCAAGAGATACGTTTCAAACGTGGCAAGACCGACGTTTCAAACATGGCAAGAGAGACGTTGCAAACGTGGCAAGACCGACGTTTCAAACGTGGCAAGAGAGACGTTGCAAACGTGGCAAGACCGATGTTTCAAACGTGGCAAGACCGACGTTTCAAACGTGGAAAGTGAGACGTTGCAAACGTGGCAAGTGAGACGTTTCAGACGTGGCAAGAGAGACGCTTCAAAGGTGGCAAGACCGACGTTTCAAACATGGCAAGTGAGACGTTGCAAACGTGGCAAGTGAGACATTTCATACGTGGCAAGAGAGACGCTTCAAAGGTGGCAAGACCGATGTTTCAAACGTGGCAAGTGAGACGTTTCAGACGTCTAAAACGTGGCAATAGAGACATCTAGAACGTGGCAAGACCGACGTCTTGAAGGTGGAAAGTTCTCGTCTAGAACGTGGGAAGAGAGACGTTAAGAGGTATCATCTCCGACATGGTTGCTATGGGAGCGACACTCCAAAATGTCGCAATAGCGACCTTCTTGTAGGTATTTAAAAAAAAATTACAATATCAGTACTAAGAGGGACAGGTACATTAACCTTTGCTAAGATACTATCCATATCAATATTTAAATCTATATCATCGGTCTATATTTAAGAAACTCAGATTTTTTTATTAACAATTTATCCTCTTAGTTTATGTATCCATTAGATACAGTTTTCTTAACACTTTCATATCTTTGTATCCACTAGGTAGCATTGGTTCTTTTATTTCAATCTTAAATAATGACCTAAGATTTTTTTGCTAATATTTAGATAAGACTATAACAATTGATTGTAATTCCATGGTTGCTGGTGTGCAGAGATGTTTTTTGGGGTCTATA
>ML819114.1:81025-93752 GCA_009831015.1 Picea engelmannii | reverse complement strand
TGTAGCTACCTTTGGAAGTCATTACTTCCCTTGAACAAAAACTATTGATTATTTCTCATATATTGTGCATGGTGTATTGTGGTGTATTGGTGTAACTCTTATACTATTGTTCATTGCTCATTGGATATAATTGAATGGTTGAAAAAGGTTTTTTAAATTGTACTGGATACTGGTTCACCCCCCTCTCAGTATCAACAAAGACAACTCCCACTGAAATTTGGTGATATGGATATAGTTTGAAACCTCCCAACTTGTGGTTATATGGTAGTGTAATAAGATCAAGGGCCAAGGGTCAAGGGCTTAGGCCCTCGGCGCTTTCGTTGCCCAAATGAACCTTTATATAACTTTATAGATATTACTTTTCATATAGTTATCAAGGAACAAAGTGTGGTGTCTTGGTAGGGAGGGCTATGTGAAGACCTTGGTGGCTATGGAGGTCATGGGATTTTGCCAATAACAATGATTTCTTAACCTAGAGAAAAATCATCAATTGTTGGAACTTAACCTAATTGTGTGGCACTTGTCAACCTATAGTTGGATTGTACCTTACTGAGTCAGTGGCCAATTAGGTTCCATGTGTCACCCTTGTAGTGGTGACATGTATCACCCCTTTATTTTCTCTTTACTTTGACCTTTGACCTACTTGACTGGAACTTTGACCGCTTATATGTTTTTCATACGAACTTTTTTTGAGGTACCATTTGCGCCAATAGAATGTTGACGATGATCTCTACGCATTGACAGTGTTTTCAGGACGATTTGAAGCATTTGAATTTTGAGCATTTCTGAACCATTCTAGACCTCTATGGATGTTCCAGATCTTTTTGGACCTCTGTGAGCATTCCCGTATCCTCCTGGATCATGTATCTCCTATAAAAATTCCCTCAACTAGTTGATAACCAAGGCCATGGATTTGACCCACAATGGACATGTCTTCTCGGAGTGGATTTGTTGATGGTATGAGTAGAAATTATCACTGTCGAAGGTATCTAGGTTTAGTGTAAGTTGTGGGAGCTCTAGTGGTTTAGGTTGGTTGTCATTTATTTTAAAAAAAGGATGAAAATTTCTAGGCCTTTAGGGCCATTCCCCAACATTGTTTTTGAGGTTGACAACTTTCTTTGACAATGTATTCACTAACTTAAACACACTTTCCAGATCTTTAGATTCTTCCTCGGGAGTTTTTTCCAATAAGAATGATTTATTTTTAGTTGATTTAATCTCTTTGGATTATTGGTGACTGTCGTAAGATAATAATTCCTTCTCAAAATCTTCAACTTCTTCAAAAATTTTGGCTAAAGAATATACACAACCTTGTTTAACAAACATACCTATAGAAGGAATCAAAGTTGAGGTGTAATATTCGATAATTAAGGTTTTTAAAGGGGTTTTTTCAGAAGTAAACTTAGTGAGGATTATGGTAAAGCATTGATTAAAATCCCTCACCTTCTCCCTTTTCTCCATTTGTATGGCTCCTAGCTCCTTGTATATATTTGCGGTGGTTTTCCTTTCTCCAAATTTTCCAATAAAATATTTTTTGAAATCCTCCCAACCAGTTATGGAGTTCGGAGGGAGGTTAAAGTACTGCATGGATGCTCTATATACAAAGGTGTAAGGGAAAATCCTACATACCACATTCTCGTTACAAACATCGAGAAGACAGGTAGCTAGAAAGAATTTTTTTATATGGTCTTCTCGGGAGCCAGGGATGTCTGGATCGAATTTTGGGAGGAGTTTCTCAGGTTTTCTATGCATTTCATGCAAAGGTCCTATTAAATTCAAGGCACCTTCAAATAACCATGGAGGAACTACCACTCTCTATTCTTCTCATTCACCGATGTTATGTTCGAAATTAATTTTCGGGTTTTCACCATCGAAGTTATGCTCAGACTTGGGAGGTGTAGGGGGAATTTGACTCAAGGGTACTAGTGCTTGTTGTAAAGAGATTTCAATTATATATTCCACACAGTCAAAAAGGATATCATACCTATGACTAGGTCATCCTACACGGGTAGTTCCCCTTCTAGGGAGTTCTGAGGTTGTTGGTAACTTACCAAGAAATTTGGCATATGCATGGGTAACGCGACGCGTTTTGGTGAAATCTTCACAAGGTAGGTGAAACCAAGTTTTTGTACGTGTCTCAGGACTGCTAGTAGCACTTTCAAATGCAAGGTTTGTATCTTCAAAGGAAATGTCTTGTTCTGAATTGATATTAGGAAAAGGAGTTTGAACATGAATATTTTTGCAGGACTGATCATGCGTATGCAATGAGTTTATGCAATCCATACGATTTCAAGCACTCCTTCTAGCACCAATTATATTTACAGGGATGAATTTCCCAACAATAGTAATGGGTACTCCTTGATATACAGTCCCAATTAGAATATGCATCGTTTGGTTTAGAAGACCCATCCGGATTTTGGCCCAGCTGCCATTACTGGTTGTGAGGGTGAATGGTGGATGGTTATGCAAATGAAAATAAAATCTGCTTGAACCCCAATCAAATAGTTTTCATGTAGGTGAAAAGTTAGAAACACATACATATATATATATATATAACTAGAGAATTATAAGTCATATTTCTACATACATCAATAATGCATATGCCCAAGACGTGTAATATAAGAAAGAATAACAACACTACAAGAGAAACATAAATTGCATTAGAAAAGTATATTAGCAACAAATGTCCTTACAGTCCATGTGAACAACACACATTCCACTTGAAATAGTTCATAGAAAAACAACGATACATGAAAGTATTTCTCTTTGTCAAAGGCTATCCCTAAGGGCTTCTCAATATTAGTTAACTCAATATTTTCTCCAAAAATATTTCTAGAGTGTATTCAAAGCTTCAAGATCCCTTTACAAATGGGCATCTTTCCCCATTTATAAAATTATTCGTAACTATTGAAGGTGACTTCTTGTATTCCTAAAGAAGCAGTTACAAAACATTTTTTCTTCCCTTTACCTACTTGATGACATATGTACAGACTAAAGACAAAACTAAAGTTAGTTAGGAAAAGACAAAATAGAATACAATTAACAACAATTTCTAATTTCTAATTTTCCTTATTCATGGATTCTTTTCCTTGATATAGGATGATCATATCTCCAACTGGTCATAAAGGGATATGATCCTACAATACGCTAAATCCTCTAGGGTAGTTGTCTGCATGGATATGTTTTCATTGAGGGTCTGCACATCCTTTAATGTCACCATGAATGCTTGAATCATGGTATGGAACTTGGTGGGTTGTATGATGTGTTTCTCGATCAGGTCCATTGTCACCCTGGTGGCTGATTTTGTAATTTCTCATTGATGACTGGTGTTTCCTTGTAACTTTGCGATCAAATTCTCCATCTTGAGAGTTTCTTGAGTTCTTCTAAAGGGGGAAGGATACACTTTCGTATTAGATCATGTGCAGCTTTGTGTAGTCACACACATATCACCATAGAGATGGTGGTCTCCTTGTCCACTTTTTGACTAGATACCTGGAAGCGTTACAATGAATAGAGATCAATTTTTCTTTCCATTTATGAAGGGTGGCAAAGTTCAATTGGCATGTCCAAGTTTTATGTAATCTATCTGTCAATATTGCTCATACCTTTCTAGATAGTATTGAACTACATCATTTTATCATGTACTCTACCATGTTGTTCTATAATGGTGGAAGTTGTTTGTTGGAATATATGTAGATGGGAATACATGTCAATGATTTCTTCTTCCTTATCGGTTCTAACCTTCTCTACACTGGCCTTGAAACTTTGTAGGATTCCCTCATCGATCTTCACTTGCTGGATTTGTTCTCCTAGCTCTCTAATCCTCACCTCCTTTTCTATATTTCGCTAACATATATTGCGGACGATGTCTTCCATGGCGTTCATGAAGGAAAATCCACTAAAGGCTATGGAGATGGGGTCTTCTATAACATCTCTGGTTACATGAGCCTGCATAATAATTGACATTGGGTTTCCTCCTGTCACATGCACTTTCTTCACATGTTCTTGCACGATTATGCTCGAAAATTTATTGTAAGTGAATTTCTTCAAGTTGGGAATTTTTTTTTCTTTGAATGAGGTGCAGAATCCTATATCTATCCCACCAAATTGAGAGTGAATATTGGTTCCAGTTGTGAATATATCTGGTAAGTTGGCGTCCATTGGAACTGTCGCATTGTTCCTGGATTCCTTGTCATTCTTACTCTGTTCTTCTTATACTTATTTATCTACAACTTCCTTGGCTACCTTCTGTGTTACTTTTGTTGCATGTGATATTTACTTTTTGGATGCTTCCTTTTGTTCAAGTTATTTCTAGGTGGATTCATTTTCTTCTGCTTCTATTGTGGTTGTTGTTTCCTCCACTGCCGCATCGGCTTTATCCTCTTCAACAATCTTCCTCTTCTTCTCAACAAAATAATTCTTCTTCTTTTAGACTTTTCCTTTATTCCTCCTCTTATTGTCTACTATTGTTTCTTCTTCTATTATAGATCCTGACGCACATATCTAGTAGTGATAGATGTCCTTTTTGTTGCCTCTTCTTCTTCTTTCTTTTTTGCCTCTTCTTATTCTTTTTATTCAACGACAATGCTTCCTATGGGATTGCCTCATATTTTGAAGACGACTTATTCCCAAGGCACATAGAGCTTATTGAAATTCTATTTGACAACCTTATTCAAGTCATGCCTCCTGAACCTCTCTTCCATGAAATGGTATGATAGTAGCATATCCACTTCTTCTTGGTCCTTCTTTGTATTTTAAAAGAAGTAGGTGCCAATGTATAATGGGAGCAACGACCATATTTCCTTCTTATCTCGGTAAAGCATTTTCTTAACTCCATTGATTACTGTTTGATACACTACTTCCTAAAGAAATAGTTTGTCTGGTACAAACCGAGGAAGTAGATGGGGGGATTTCATAGCCCCGTATACCCTTATATAAGTGTCATGTTCCATCAAGTACCAATCCACAATTCTCTTGATGATAGCTATTTCTTTTTCAGTCATACATGGGTTGGGTGTGCAAAAAATGAACTCATATAAAGGAGATAGGAAATGCTCGTAAGTTTTTTGGTATAATGTTCTATACTTGTGCTCCTATAGAACTTTGCAAAAATATTAATGGTTTTGTCTAACGGTTTCCATGCCCGACCCATCTTTAGGTATTGGTGGGCTATGAACATGATGTATATGAGGTAAGACGACATATGGAAACTTAGGAATTTCCCGAATATAGGGATTCTACAACCACTATGATGACTTATACTAGGTTTGTTGATAGGATTTCATCCCAGTTGAATGATGATCCTTTGTATACACAATAGTAAATAATTGGAGGTATCTATCTCTCCATACAACCTGCATAACATGTCCACCATGTATTGATAAGGCTTTCTTAGTGCAATTGTAGGGTATCCGCTAGTGGGTCTGACCTTGAATTTCTTATCCGACTTGTACCAAATGGGGCATAGCTCATTGGATGTGTGCTTGATCTCACCAAGGAGTTCATTGTCTAGATTCTTGGTCCCCTCATTTAGATGATAACACTTGGCTAGGTCTTTCGGCCAGAATGAAGCTATAGGATCTCCCCTGGCATTACAAATATACTTGTTCCCCGAGTCCATGTTCTTAAGTATTCAAGAAATGATGTATGCATAGGGGAATACAATAGAACATGATTCCATTCAATGTATCCTAGACTTTATGATATTCTTGAAAATATTGAGTTCATCTTGGTCCTTTGCATCAGTGGAAAATTCATGTTTTTTGAACATTTGATATACATCGCCCCATCTAAGTGCATATTCTCCCTTTTCTAGGAATCTAGATGTGTCATTGTACATTCCCCTACAATGTTGCGCTCATCTTCGATCTGGCGACCACTCAGGAATTTTGTCGATTTCCTTCTTCCTCAGAGACATATATGAATCTCCAAAGAAAATATGAGATTAATCCAAAGACATAAGCATGATTACGTGCAAAAAATGATTTTATCTAAGCAATCTATGTGCAGTACTCGAGGATTCACTTGTGTTGATACTATGTGGGAGATCATCGTTAGTTGATGAGATTATAATAGAAGGCATTATGAAAATCCAAGCTTCAGTGAAAAGGAAAGAGCCAAAACCCAAATTGATTGGATGAGAGTTATCCTGGCACAAGATCTAAAGTTTGAAATTGGAGCAATTCATATGAACTTCTCTGATGTACATCAAAAGAGTTTGTATTATGTGTGTTGGTGGTTGGGTTTTCACATCAGAGAGGTTGGTGAAAAAAGCACCGGTGAACACCAAACAAGTTCATGGGAAGAGTGTCGGTGAACACCAGGTGAGTTCATGGGAAGAGCACCAATGGATCCTTTTGTGTACCAGAAGAGTTTACGTGAAATACTTCAAACACACTGGAGCACTTCATACAAATGTTTCCAATGGGTAATGCAAAAATCGAATAAGTTTAAGTTAGCTCCTTTGGTGATACCAGAGGAGCTTGTTTAAAAAACTCCATAGGAATCAAATATGTTTGTACTAAGTTTTTCAGTGAAGAAAGAGAGTACATGTTGAAGGAGATGGAAAAACTTCCTCTAGTGCAAAGTCAACAAGAAGTACGAAATGTCCCAATGGACCGACATGATTATCGTTAAGTCCAAGAAGACACCAACAAGATTCATACTAAATCTGTTGGTTTCAAAGAACTTTCCAAAATAGACTAAGTCCTTGGGGTTTTTTTCATTTGAGTCATTTTAGGGTTCAGAAAAAAAAGGAAAGCCAAGGAATTATGATTTTGGGCCCAGATGATTGTAAATTCGAGCGTATAATGGAGTGAGGATATGATAGGGTTCATACTTGTGGCTCATCGCTCGGGTTTGTTTGAGGTTCTAAATCCTCCTATGGTTCGGTTGTGGCTACACAAATTATGGTAGATAAACAATGCATATGGAACTGGTAAATACGCTAATTCGTCTCGAGAATTAGGATATAATCCTGAGACTATGGTACTTGGGATGCACACGAACCATGGAATGGGAGAGAAAATAAAGGCTGAGGTTGAAAGGTGAAGAAGAAGGGCATGGAAGGTCAGGGTATGAAAGGTTGAGTGTAATGATTAAATGCAAAAAGAAAAAAATTCCTAACCCTAAACCTAACCTTTGAAGTTGCAACATAGCCAGGTAGATTAAGGCTTACCTGGATAGGTGAAACATGTGAGGCGATGATTAGTCAAGGGTGAGGAAGTTGTGGGTGTTATGCAATTCTATTTCTCTCTTGATTGCTCAGTAACAATGGACAAGAGGTGAGGGAAAGTGTGATTTTATAAACCTTGAGCGTCATAAATGCAGTCAGACGGGAAAAGGATTCTATCGGAGGAGTTCATGGGAAGTCCTCTAGTATACACTGGAGGAATTTGTATTAAAGTCCACGATCTATGCTGGAGGAATTTATATAAAGTGTATCGACTTTAATATGAGGGTAAGATAGGAACTCCTATGATTTGACTGGAGGAGTTTATACAATCTCATCCAATCAAACCGGAGGAGTTAGCCTAAAGTCACACAATGAGAGTTGGCACTTCGGTATAATTCTAGGAAATTGATCCAGTGAGTACCAGACATTTGAAGAGAACTCATCCTATGTATACCGGAGGAGTTAATGGGAACTCTCGTCCAAAAGCTAAAATTTGAAATTTTCCCAAGTGTCAAAACCAAAATATGATCTCATCCCAAACTAAGAAAATTGAAGTAGCTTGCTTAGAGAGAGAAATAAAACCAAAACCACGATCAAGCATTAAGGAAATTCAATCTAAGGAGACTTAGAAAAGGAACAAAGGGGCTCCATTTTCTCTAGTGAGGGATTTTCAAGAAAGAAATATGAAAAAAAGGAGGGTTGTTGGTGCCTAGCACAACACACTTGTGATTTAGAAGAATATTAATAACACAAAAAGTATTTCAACATCGCCCATAAATAAAATATTTCAACGTCTACCTTATGTACAAAATAATTTTATATCACACACACACACACACACACACAATAATTGAAAGTAAGAAATTTTTTATTGCGCACAAAGGCGTTTTCTACCCAGTATGAGGGAGATGTGTAATTCATTGAGTGCTTAGCATGGAATTGACATGTGGCATTGCAAAAACATTGATAATTATTTTTTTTACAATGTTACCCATAAATGAAATATTTCAATATATATATATATATATAACAATTGAAAGAAAAAAAAATCTTATGGTTAAAAAATTCTAGTGGTTTGTTATTGAGTATGAGGGAGATGTGTAATTCCTTCCGTGTTCAACATGGAGTTGACAAGTGGTACAAACACACACATACATACATATATAAAAAAGTAGCCTAGATCCATATTAACTTCACATATTTCATGGGGTGAGAGGGATCAAGTTTCTGAACATGCAAACCATTCCTCATGTTTTTCACTCTGAAAAGGTTTTCCCCTCAAGAGACTTGATCCCTCTCAACACATGATAGATCTGGAGTTAAAATAGATCTAAGTTCATCTTAATCATTAATACAATATTTAAGAACACCAATAAATTGAAATAAACTTAAACTTCATATTTTATTTACTTTTCTAGTAAATCTAAATCACTAATATATGATTTAAAACATCCATACTAATTTTCATGTACATTTTGTAATATTTCAATATTATGATTTGTTTTACTTTTACATAAGGTGACTTTAGAATATTACACATATATAATTAAGCAAAGCAAGTATATGACATTATGTCGATCAAATTTATATTGAATAATATCTACTTAATGGAATAAGGGGATTAAATCACATTTTCATTTTTCAAAAATATTCATAAATTAACTCATATGTATTTATAAAAGTGTTTTGCATAAGCATTTTGTAGTGAGCAATGTTTTGGCCAATCTTATACTTATACTTATAATTATAATTATAATAATAAAGTGTACTCGATTAAAAAAAAATATAAAAATAAAGTCAGCTTAATAAAATCAAACAACTATTACATGAACAGTTATATATATAGTAATATAAAATTGATAAGTGGCAAGAGAAAATTGCAAATAAGAGTGCAAAACTTGAGGAAAGGTTAAAGATATGCACCTTGAGATATTTGAACTCTCTCGACACTTGATAGATCTCAAGTTAAGATGGATTTATGCTGGTAATATCATACAATAAAAGAAGTACATCATAAAACTTGGATTTAGTATTTTACAGTGAACTTATGATTAATTCATATTAAAGTACATCATAAAAATTAGATTTAATATCCTACAATGAACTTATCATGAAGTCATATTAAAGACTCGGAAATTGGGAGATTTGTCATTATGCACAAAACAATTATCACACTTTTATTATTCAATGAAAAATATATTTATACAAGGAGTTTTCCCTCAACAACATAACAAACTCATGAGAAAATCTCTCAACCACGCACATAAATAGGATTTAATAGTTGGAGAAGATCTTCTCACAACCAACTAGATCTAACAAACCAAAATCAAGCTTTAAAGTAAGCGTTAATTCTAACACCCTCCCTTAATGTTTACATCACAAACAATAATATTGAAATCACATAAAAAATATTTTTGAACTTTGATCTATGTCTAGTATGGTCTTCATAAACATTTCCACCCACTCTAAATTCTCATAGACTACGCTCTTTCTCAACCATCAACTTCGAGCTACCACTTGATCCATTTAAGATACAATTATTTCTGACCATTAATGAAATATTTGTAGGATGGACGATTCATGACTTACCCTGAAGAATAATCTAGATACTGAATTATTCTATTGACATACTTTCATCTGTCGAAGTACATGGTTTGTCGTTGTATTCACCAGTTATCTAGGGAAGTAGTCTAGATACTGAAAGTATCCAGCAATCAATCATACAAATTGACCTTTTTCATATACACAAACACACAAAGATAACATATAACCAATGTTCTTAGAGCACCGAAGGACAACAAGAAATGTTAGCTTTTAACACATTGTAGACATAATCAAATCAATGATATGTTCTTATGGCACCAAAGTACTTACAAACCACCAAATTAAATTATGTTACTCTATTCTATGATTGATTCTTCAAAGTTTTCACAAACATATAATACAATTCCTTCATCTTGGACTTCAAACTACACACCCAACAAAATAACAATGAATTTCACACACAGTTTGCAAACCCATCATGCATTATATGTTGGTTGCTCGGATTCCCAAAAAATTATCAGATCTGAAAATTACAAATCAAGGGAATGAAAATTGCAATTCGATTTGATCTTGGCAGTTCTCTATGTATTAATCAGTCCATGCATCAGTTCAAAGACCCTACAACACTCAATGTCAACTTCTCTGCTAAACAATGGTGGTATCCTTCTTTGATAACATTGTTCTCTTCACTTTGGCACATGTTCTCTATTACAAAGGTTGTGACTATCTACTCTGACTGTCGATTGTGAATAGGGAACAAGTCTTTCAACAAATGAATATAGGTGGACGACTTTCCTCACACGACCCTCACTCCAATCACCAATGATCAATTGATTCTGACGCAGGCACGCAAGTAGATAGGAAACTCCTTATTCTTCCACAAAACACAAAAAACAAGAAATTCACAAAATAATATATTATCACCCTCTAATCTAATTCTACTTCTACAACATATTCATCTCACAAATATCTTATTTTCCTTGGCCCTGTTGTGAGGGAGTTAAGCCAAGACCAACTCTGATACTAACTCAGAAATTGGGAGAGCAGGCATTATGCACAAAAAAATTCTCACATAAAGTAGGCATTAATTAAGAAAACTACTCAAGTATGATACCTTAAGTGTTAGATGCTACTCTCACATAAAGCAGACATTAATTCTAGCATAAAGTCCTACAAAAGAAAACTACTCAAGTATGATACCCTAAGTGTTATGTTAATGAAAACATAAAAAAAAAAAAATGTATCCAACAAATAAATCATATTTAAAAATAAATAAATAAATTGAAATCTAATTAAAAGAGAAATATTTTCTATAACTTAATTTATTATTTTAATATTTTTTAAAATTCAATTGTAAAGGAAATATTTTCAATAATGAATTTACTGTTTTTTTATTAAAAAAATTGATTTTGAAAATTATATATACATTTTTCACCATTAAAACTTGTATCTACTTTTTCTTATAAAAATAAATTTATAATATAATTTTAAGGGAAACACATGTTCTTAACATTTAGGCCCACTGAAATTGTATATTGTATAATAACAACAAATTATATATGTTGTATAATTTAAGTGAATTAAAATATTAAGAATATATTTTTGTTTGAAGATTATAATTTCAAATTTAGAAAAATAAACTTTATACAATTATATAAATTAATAAATAGAATAATTTTATATATTAATTTAATATCTTATTTTATTATTAAATGATAAATATTATTATTAAAATATATAAAACATTTTATACCACCTTAGAAGCATCTTAATTCTAGTTATATCAAGCTCCAATAGGAAACTAATATCTAGAGGTGCAAACCTTTAACCTTTCCTCAAGTTTTGCATATGAACATCTCCCCCATAGTAAGTTGTAAAGTGTCTATGGAGACAACCATAGTTGGAGAGTGCCTCTAGACTCAATAAAAAAGATATAAATATATCCTTAGTGTTCTAACACGCAATGATAAATCTTAAATGAATGTAAAAAATGCTAGATAGAGTAACTTAAATGCAATCCAAAATTTAAAATGTAAAAACACTAAGAACTTCCATTAATAACCCATAATAACATCATAAAATAAGCAATAATAAATCTTAAATGAATGTAAAAAAGGCTAAATAGAATAACTTAAATGCAACCCAAAATTTAAAGTGTAAAAACACTAAGAACTTCCATTAATAATCCATAATAACATCATAAAATTTGAAGTGTGAGAAGACTTCTATTAATAATCCATAATAACATCATATGGAACTAATCTATACCTTGGAAAACCTATTAATATTTAGACAACATTTTAGAACAAAAACAAATGAGTAACCTTTTATATTTATCCAATAATGCATACAAATTAATATTTAATGTATATACAATTGTAAATCTCATGCAAAATTAATATTTAAAGTATATACATTGTTTAATACATACTAGTGTAAATCTCATACAAATTAATATTTAAAGTACATACAATTGTAAATTTCATGCAAAATTAATAATAATAATAATAATCTATTTTTAAGGTCATGGTCAAGTCAGCCCATCAAATTGGTGTATGAGACCCCCTTGTTTGTGGGACAAGGGACCCCCCTCCGCCCTGCGATTTGATTGGTAAAGTCTACAAAGATATACATACCTTACCCCCCTCTGGATTTGAACCTATGACCTCTTAAGAGGAAACACATGTTCTTAACCATTAGACCCAATATTTAAAGTATATACATTGTTTAATAGACTTTTTGTTTTTCCAAATTTAAATGTTTTAAATAGAAATTAAATACCCAACTAATTTTATATAACAAAAAAACAAAAAAAATTGTATTTTATATATACATGCATATATAGGTTTTTTTTGAAATACAAATTTTTTTGAAATATCAAATTTGAAATAGACAAGTATCTATTTCACTGATTATTAATATTTCTATTTATCTAACAAATTCTATCAATTATCTGCTACACTCTAAAAACTTTAGCAAATATATTCTCCATGGTAAATAAAGTTATTT
>ML819114.1:65749-79964 GCA_009831015.1 Picea engelmannii | reverse complement strand
GGTTTTTCAGGCCAAGAGCCTATCACTTCCTCTAGAGGATGACATGGGTGGATCAGATAATCCCTCCAGTTGTAGAATTTTTCTTTACGAACATTGAAGCTCGTAGAAAGCCGAACCTGCTGATTTGTGTCCTCTGAATAGAGACATGCTCGGTCTTCCACAGGCATTTCGAAGAATTCTTTGGCGATTCCCATCATGCTTTTCATAACTCTCTCTGGCACGCCATGGTTCACTATCTGTACTTGATCATATGCGGCCACACAAATAATAGTTGAATGACTAAGTCATGAAACTTGAACTAGGCATTACCATCTATAACAGAACCCATTCACACAACATCATAGACTGATCTGATAACATACATACTAAAGATTCTGCAGCTCTGAAAAGATTAACAAATTAGAAAACTGATAAAGAAATATCAGTCCATGGTGAGGTTTTTCCTGGTACAATACCCTTTCCTGTGAATGGAGGATGAACTAGAGAAACATAAAAAGGAAAGCATTGTGATGAGGAGTGGGATTGAAGGCTCATGTACCTGGAAAAAGCCATCCTCCTCACATGCACGTCTGATTTCTTCCACTACCCTTGTTCTGTTAGGGCCATCCAGGTCCTGGAGATCCACCGCCGGAATGCTCTCGGAGTAACAGACCTCAGACAACTGGGGGCGTTCATTTTGAGGCAGGATATATATATCCTGCACTTGAAGATGGTTTGTTCCATTGGACAGTAGGGCTTCAGCAAGATTGTTTGTTCCATTGGACATTAGGGTTTCAACACTACTGAGCTTATGGGCATTCTCCATTGCAGATGAATCTTTCTGGGGTGATATAGAATTGAAACTGGCACCGCCTAGTGCTGTGCAAAACAAAGTTTATTGGAACTCAGTTTGGGGTAAGAGGGAAGATATGAGATTAATTGGCCAATGGCCACCCTGACATGGGCCTTGCCATGTCTGCCATTTCTGAAATCGAAGCCTGTTGCGAATCCGATCCGACAATTTAATAGATAAATTATAATATATATCAACTCCATTTCAGAATCTATCTGTTCTATACTGTTGACGAGTAGCAGCTGTCTGTAAAGGTGATGTAAAGTAAAGTTATGAATTTTTAATAAATGAAATCCGGATTTTTAATTCAAAGTGGTTTCCACGTTATGCAGGCCATTATTTAGTGTTTTCCACTTTCTCAAGCAGTAAAAACAATTAATATCCTGACACATCACGTTCAAGATTTGCATCTTAAAACTTATTTATAGTTTTGTTTTGCTGTTAAGTAACTTTTAATGAATTATGCTTCTTTTACCGTTTCTACTTGCAACCTCACTTTGTTGTACGACTAAACCTCTATCCAATACAGCCGTTCCTTTTCCATAAAAATCCATCGTTGCCAAATGTCAATACAGCAACTCACTTGGTTTTACTTTTATCATCAAGCTAAAAGTTGTTTGGTGATATTCAAACTATTTTTATTGTCAATTGAGTATGTTTTTTTTGTTAGAAGTATTGGATGGATAATTTTATCTTATATTATAAATATAATTATGTTTATGTTCATGTGGTGAATTGAGTATTTTTTTTAATGTTTTGTTTTTGTTAGAAGTATTGGATACATAATTTTATGTGAAATATATATATATACTCTCGTGTGGGGGTGGGGAGGGAGTGAGTGTGTTAGATATACCTAATGTTAAATGTGGAAAAGAGTTTTTTTTTATAAAAATATTATCTATTAGTGATTAAAAATATGATGTAAATAATTATTGTTTAATTAATTAAAATTTTTTTTGGCTTTTACCAAAACACACTATAATAAACTATATTATAAAGAATATTCATAATTATGTAGATCTCAAATTTTGTATTCCTAATGACCCATTCTATGGTCGAATTGAGTCACTCGTATAGAAATTAATTTGTTTATTTCTATCTATATCTCGAATTTTTTATTCTTAATCGCCCCATTTTATGGTTGACTTTCACAATTAATTTGTTTATAATAATAATAATATAGATAATACTTTGGAAACTTAAATCGAAAACTAACAAATAATAACATTTGGTAGATGTTTATTGTTGGAGGTATTACATATAAGAAGTCAGACTCATTTTGAGTGTTTTTACTCTCTTTGAATGTTCTTAGAGGTACTCTGCAAAGAAAAAAATAAATGAAAAGAAAAAAATTAAATGCAAGGGGAAATCAAGGGTTATGATTGTTGGTCTTTCCCTTATCCTCATTTCTCCCTAATTCCTCTTTTACTCTCATTATTCATGGATCTTTTGAGGAAGCTTAATAGAAATCCAAGAAAGCATTGTAACCAAAGATTGCTAAAATACATTAAGTCCCATTCAAAGATGGTAAATCTGGTGCCAATTGTATCTTGAATTACTTTGATATTTCTATAAGATTTTTTTTCTGTATTAATGTTTTAGTTCTCGTTCTAAAATACATTGAGCACCATTCAAAAATGATCTTCCCATTTAGGTTTTTAAGGTAAATATGATACCCATTATGTCTTGAATTAATTTGATATTTCTATAAGACTTTTCTCTCTATATTAATGTTTTAGTTCTGGTTTTAATGGTTATCAAGAAATAGTGAAAATGTAAATGAGATGGCTATGTTAATAATCGTGTGGATTTACTTCATTAACGGTTTTTCTTGTCTAATAAAAGCATCACAACTATATTTCAAACATGGTAAGATGCATTTTTAGAACCAAATATCGATGATTCTCAAATATTGATGATTCTCATATAAAAGCCATTGCACCTATGTATGAGTTTTTATAAAAGCCATTGTTGAGTTTAATTTAGGTTTTCGGGTAAATTCTTGTTTCCTACATGCTAAAAATTTCCACACACTTTGGCATCTGCATCTCACTCACCTGGTCGTTTTTTTATCATTATTGAGTGAATTATTCACATGTTGGACTGTGATTACATCTCCTTGGACAAATCTACATCTCCTTGGGTGAATTTACTTTTGCCTAAGTAAATTTATATCTCCCTAAACGTTTTACTTCATGCCTGGATGAATTAACATCCCACACATTTTACTTTGGCCCGGGATGAGTTTACATACCGTCAGCATTTTACTTCATGCCTAGGCAAGTTCACATGCCCTTAGGTGTGTTATTTCGTGCTTAAGTGACTCTATCTACTAAAAAGTTGAAAAACAATTGTGGATTTTTTAAGTTTCAAATATATAAATATATATATAATTAATAATATATATATATATATATTATAAAATAAAATAAAATAAGTGACTCTATCTATTAAAAAGTTAAAAATAATTGGTGTTTTTTTTAAGTTTCAAATATATAAATATATATAATTAATAATAATAAAAAACATTTTAAAACAAAGTATATATATAATTTGTTTTAAAATGTTTAATTGTATTTTTATATTAAAAAAAAAATGCATATTGGATTTTTAAAATTAAAATTGTTTTTAATGGTTTTTTAAATGTATTTTTTTTTTCATATTTAAAAAACAAGAATAATAATATTTTTTATTTTTAGAGTTGGTGTTATTTTTTTTTCATAGTTATCTTATTTTTTAATTATTATTATTTTCTATTTTTTAATTAAAAAAAATCAATTTTTTTTCTCATTTGAGGTTTTTTTCTTTTTTCTTTTTATGATTTGTTCCCATAGTGTAGGGCTTTAGGGTCATGGTTTCTAAAATTTTGTAATTTTAAGCCTTAAAAAAAGGATGATATTGTTCAATTTAGTTGGTGTCAAGACATTGGTTGCTCTTGTTTTTCTTCATATGAGATATAATCGTTATATCATCCCAAGATTGTCTCTGAAGTATACAAAATTCACCCTAGACTCATGACACTTATTTGTCAATCTTGGTAGACATCTCTCTCTCCCACCTGAATAGAGGAGAAATTCCTTCCGCGACTCTCCCTTTTGAGCCAATTGTCTCTCTTTGAGATCAAGCTCACTGTGGATCTGCATGTAATAGCATATAGCATCTTGAGTCGTTATCATTCCTTGTCAAATCACCATGACTAGGACAAAGAACACACCAGGATCTTTCACCACAGGTACACACCTGTGAGTGAATGTTAGTTTGATGTTAACTGACACGTGGAAAGCACTTCAAGCACCTTGAGTCCATATTATTCCTTGTCATGATCAAGGAAGGACTACGCCTGGGCCCATTTACCACAAGTGCACCTTTATGATAAATGTATCCTATCTCCCTTGGTCTGCAACGCAATCTAGGAGAAGTTCCACCCGATGTTGAAACATCAACACTCCCTCTTAGCTAAGGAGGTATCTTTCCACAATATTACACAACTATTATCCAGTGGTACACAACCACTGCTAGTAGCACACAACTACTATCTAGTGGCACACAGTCACTGCCAGTGCTACACAACCACTGTAGAAGTATAGAACTATTGTCCAAAGACACACAGTCTTCGATAGTGGTACACAACCATTGTAGTAGCATACACAACCACCATAGTAGTACACAACTATTGTCCAAAGACACACAGTCTCCACCATTGGTACACAACCATTGTAGTAGAAAAAGGTATGTCACACATGGCACTCCCATGTGGAATTCTAGAGGCTACTCCCTCTAGAAACACTAGGGTCAGCTCCCCATAGTGTGTGACATCAAGGTAAAATCCTTTGGCATGTCCTCATGTGCTCTCCACAAGGGACGTTGGGCTATAATCCCAAACCCACTTATCCCTTCTCGGATAAGTGTCCCACTTATCCCTTCTCGAATAAGTGTCCTCACAAATCAACTCAACTCAGTTCATAGAGGAGTATGATCTAGAAAATGTTTGTCACACATGGCACTCCCATGTGGACTTCTAGAGGCTACTCCATCTAGAAACACTAGGGTCAATTCCCCATAGTGTGTGACGTCAAGGTCAACTCCCTTGACATGTCCTCATGTGCTCTCCACATGGGACGTGTCCTCATGTGCTCTTCACAAGGAACATTGGGATATCCCTTATTGGATAAGTGTCCTCATATATCGACACACTTATCCCTTCTCGGATAAGTCCAAACTCACTTATACTTCTCGGATAAGTGCCCCACTTATCCCTTCTCTGAAAAGTGTCCTCACAGATCAATTTAACTCAGTCACAGAGGAGTACGATCTGGAGAATGTCTCAAGAAGCTGCAAACATCAACACTCCCTCTCAGGGAGGGAGGCATTCTTTTCCACGCCAAGTCTGTCACGAAAGTACTTGAACTTTGTCTTGGTTTGGTAAGAACATCAACAACTTGCTCATATGTAGGAAGCTATTGCACTAGTACTTCCTTCCTCTGCACCATGTCTCAGAATAACAGTGGAATCTAGCACATGTCCAAATAAATATACAAGGAGGTTGTGAAGCCACACTCGTTCATGGAATGCCACACTCAATGCAATGTAATTTGCTTCTACGATGCTCAAGGCCACATAAGTTTGTTTCCTTCCACACCAGGAAACCATGGTAGATCTCAAAGTGAAGCAACACCTAGAGGTGCTCTTCCTGTCCATTTCACTCCCTGCCCAATCAGAGTCAGTGTATCCCTGCAATCTCATGTCAATACTGGAAGTATATCTCATACCATGTCCAATTGTGCCTCGCAGGTATCTCAACACATGCCTCGTAACAATCTAGTGTGTATGTCTCTGATGACTCATAAACTGGCTAAGTGTACTCATTGCATAACAAATATATGGTCTGGTGTTAACTAGATACATCAATGATCCAATCAGATGTCTGTACAAAGTCAGATCAATTTTGTTACAATCGAAAGAAGAAACACTTAGTTTCTTCATATTCGTCACCATTGGTGTAGCCATGGGCTTCAAGTTTAGCATCCCAAACTTCTTCAATATCTCAACTGTGTACTTCCCCTAAATCGAGAAGATATCATCAGTTCTCTGCCACACCTCTAGTCCCAAGAAGTAGTGCATCCTACCAAGGTCCTTCATCTCAAACTTAGAGGCCAACGTATACTTGCATTCAACAATAAGGATCTCTATACTTGTAAAAAATAAATCATCATTGTAGAGGACCAAAATCAGGGACTCACCATTAACATTATTGTAGTACATGCTGGGATCGAAAACACTTTTGCTGAAACCAAAAATCATGAGGTGTCCATCAATCCTCACATACCAAGCTCGAGGTGGTTGCTTGAGTCCATACAAGGCCTTCTTCAACCTCCACACATGAAACTTCTTCTCATGTATCACGAAACCATCTTGTTTCTCGATGTATACTTCTTCCTCAATCTCTCCATTGAGAAAGGTTGTCTTTACATCCATCTGATGTACTCTCCAACCCATGGATGTTGCAGGGGAAATAATAATCCAGATATAAGTGTATCGAGCAACAGGAGAAAATGTCTCCTCATAATCTATTCCCTCCACATGAGAGAATCCTCTAGCAACAAATATCATTTTGTGCCTCTCGATTCTCCCGTCAACTGTGTTTTTGATCTTGTAGATCCATTTGGAAGTCACTACATACTTCCCCTCAGGTCTCGAAACAATATCTCACATATCATTCTTCATGATTGATTGATACTCCTCCATCATGACATCTCTCCATACTGGATGACTAGTTGCCTCCTCATAACAGGAAGGCTCAAAATGAATGATGTTCCTCATAGTTGTGGCATAGCATGAATATCTCTTAGGTCTCTTTATCACTTAGAAGGTATCATGGGGATCTGCATATCCTTCTACCTCCTACAGAGTCTGATGAACCCATGTAGGTCTCTTCCAACCTACTGCAATATCTCTAGGAATATCAATTGAGCTACAGGATCAACAAGATCAATTGGATCAATCTCCATGTGATATCCTATGGATGTCTTAAAGGATACCCCCTCCTCAAAAGTAACTTCTGTACTCACCTCAATATGGCTCTTACCATGGATGTAGATCCAGTATGCCTTCAAAGACTCATTGTACCCCACACATGTACCCTTTCTTCCTGAAGGGTATATCTTGATCCTTTTCTCCTTGGGTACATGAATGTATAATGGACACTCAAATATACTAAAGTGTCCAATCTCAAGCTTTACTTTGGTGAAGGCCTCCTCGGGCGTCATGTTCCTCAAAGTCTTATGAGGACTTATGTTCTGAACATGCACTGCAGTCATGGATGCCTTTTCCCGCAAAAACATAGGTAAATGTTGATCATGCTAAGTCATATTGGATCATACTTGATATATCAAGGTTCCCTCATGAAATCAATGTCTCAGGAAGTTGAAAAACATCAACACTCCCTATGGAGCTGGAGGTGACTCTTCCTTTGTCTTTGATCCCTCTAACACTGAAGGCAACTCTTCCTCCTTCTCTGGAGGTAACTCAATCTTTTCTCCCTCTGGATGTAGTACCACCTCCCTCTTTGGGAGTGCCTCTACATACACTGGAACTGTTTCCATGCCTGCTTCCTCAACATCTCATGGCTTGAATCATGTACTAGGACTGCTACACCTACTTCCTCTGAGTATCATAATGTGTTTGCCTCCTCTACTAGATCTATCATAGTTGTGTTGTATTCAGTCTTGACTCGTGGTATCCATGATCATTGGAACTGTCTCTGCTATCTGACATGGTCCTGTCTTGGGAGGTACATTTCTCCTAGAGACTTCTTGTCTCTGATCATCATGTCTGACAATGTCTCTCCTTGATATCATGTTGGAAGGTCTTTCCCTCCATGTTTTCCTCCTGTGATCGTCATTATCACTCCTTCTCAGAGATATTACTTGTGACCTTCCCGGAATAAGAAACAAGAACAACAAAAAGCATATCCTAGAGGAGATTAATTTATCTTGTGCACAACTATATACAATGACCCTCCAAATAATATGTCTTCTACTATGACCAACACACATCCATCATATACTACCAACACACATCCATAATATACTTGATGTCATAAGGCTAACCATGTTGATTTTCTAGTGTTAAATTAAACAAGCACAATTTTCTGCAAGTGGTAATTACTTCCAATGATATACCATATTACTTTAGTAAACACTAGAACATCACTAAGTAACTCAGAAAATTTCAACTTCTTAGTCTCTTCCTTAGGTATCCCATTTGTGAGAGAGAAAACATGTGTGTGTCTATTGTTGTGTCTTTCAGGTGTCTTTTTATAGTGATATTAGATTGATTAAAAAAGAGACATCTCTTTGAAAATTAAATTAAATTTTCTTTCTTATAAATAATTGGAGAATACCTCCCATAACTACCCAAAAATTAATTTGGTTATAATCCATCCACATAGTATTTGAATTTGTTAAATTGTTCCTTCATAATTCATGGGATTCTTTGTATAAATATAGGTAGAAGTAAATATGCAGTACATTCCTCATATTTAGGTAATTAGACATTTTTACTAGAAAGTAATGCCCACCATAATTTATGGAATTTTTTTATATAATTTAGGTAGGAGTAAAAAGTAAATATATTGTACCTAGATATTGTAACAACCCCATAAATTTAACACTCCCAACATTTTACTCTACTCTCATTTTCCACCTCCTCTCAAGAATGCAAGCCGAGTCCAGCTCTGATACCATGTTGTTTTTCTTCATATGAGATATAATCGATATATTATTACAATGATGATTTTTCCATATATAGGGAACATATAGTGACCATCCATGAAATGATGTGTCCCTTGGATAATTAATAACTATTTTTTATTATCATTTACTTATTATATATAGTATTTAATAATCAATAATTATATTATTAATTATTAATCTAAGAGAATGTCTTCCCGATGTTTTCCAAACATCAACGATTCCAAGGGTACCAATTGTCAAGGCCACAAGTTGAAAAAACCTTGCAATTTTATTCCTAGGAAAAAAGGGGATGTTGTCTGGAGCACCAATTTTCAATTCGGAGGTCAATTTTAAGGTTTTGGCTACAATGGTATCAATTGTGAAGCCCAAAGGTTTCAAAGAAGTTGTATTTTTAGCCTCAAAAATAAAAAAAAATGGTGATGTTGTTAGCACCACTTTACACCACTTTTCAATTCAAGGGTTTATTTTAAGGGTTTTGTCAACAACATTACAACGCCATTAAGGTCATGGTTGCAGAAGTTGGTAATTTTAATCCTCCCCAAAAAAGAGTGTTACCGGTCGCACCACTTTTCAATCAAGGGCTTGATTTTGGTGTTTTGGACCCCAAAGTATAGGTTCTTAAAGCTAGAATTCTTGTTTTGAAGACATGTTTCTCTTCAAGTTAGTAACTATGGTATTCATGTAAAGAAAGAGATTTTTTCTCACAAGTTTCTTGCATTATCCTCAAAACTGGTCCTTCATCTTCATCAAAGGCACCCATATTAACAATTCAACAATTGCTTCCCTCCTAGTAAATATCATGATATTATAACACATGAATGCCTTCTCTTTTTTGTTTATTTAGTTTCCATGTAAGGAATGGTAGCTCTCACTTGCCTAGCTTTCTTCCCAATATAACCCTTCCAAATAAGTAGTAAAGGAAAGATAATTCTTTGAGTGGTTTTCCTATTTCTCCCCTGCTCCTAAATAAGTATATTGCCTCACCTAATTGTTTGTCATATTATATATATCGTAAGCCTATATTTCCTAGCTATCTTCCCTAGATTGCCAAGATATTTTTATTCTCTTATCTCATCTTCCTAGTTTTCTTCAAAAAAAATTAAATATTCAGTTATTTGATCTATAGACCAGTAAAATAACTTTTGGTTATTTCATCAACTTTTTGAAAAATGATCTGTAAATCTTAGTCAGTTCACAATCTGTCCAACATCAATATCCCAATGTTTCATTCCATTTAATGAACAAAATGACAATTCACTCTTCATCTCCTTTGCAATAGTAACATCACATATTTATATTCAATATATATTGATAAACGTGCAACAATATAAGCACATAAACTTGGCCTCCAATGTTGAAATATGAAATCAAGTCACACTAATTGTTTCCACTTATCATCATTTAGAAAACTTCCAAATACAAGTGGAGACCACAATAGGCATGATCCACAAAAATTGCATTCTACCACTACAAAGAAAGCATGTTGTTTATACTTCTCCAAGCATTACACTTCATAAGAGGAAATGCACATGGGATAATCAATGCATAGAATCCAACTAATACCAATTGATGCATTGTGTTGTACTTGGTTAGACAATTGACCATTCAAAGCTCCTATAATTTTTTGGTCTTCCATGCATAAGGATCTTACACATCATCAATCTCCTTTATTCTATCAATTGAGTAGACTTAAAATCTCTACTCTATGCACCAATTAATTGGTTTGATAGTCAATTAGTCAAGATATATTTTTGTCACTATTGTAAGAAAAAATGATACTCTCGCACTCCAATCCATTTTTTCAACAAACTTCTCCAATCTATCACACATATTACAAAATTCTTAACCCATCATTCAACTTTAGCAACTAGAAAAGATGAAGGAACATGCCCAATCTATTCATTTCATAAATATTGCTAGGGAAAAATAACATCATGAATGACCATAATATGTTTGAATCAAGGACACCACATGGTCATTCCATATATTTCCACAAACATAGCTATTATACTCAACACATCACAAATATGATTCTTATAGATTTATCAAAACTACTAGATCCATTTGGAACACATATTAGTTTTTGAAAACCTTTGCTCCAAAACCCTATAGTTGCGATAGCATGTTGGAATAGGTAAAATGGTAGAAACAATAAAAATGAATCCAAGTAGTGATGTTGTCAAAGGACATTGTTACAATGCTTAAGAAAAATAAATATCATCATTCACTTTATCTGCATATCTATTGATAAGTCGATACACTAGATCGTACACACACACACACACACACACACACACACACACATATATCCTTAGGTATACACCCAAAAACCTAATGTATGAAACACAACGTATAGTCATCCACATAATCAACATGAAAATGGAGATAATCAAATCCCAAGTGCCTATATATCTAGTTGGTCAACTCTCTCAATCGTGGACTACACGTATCTAACAAGTTTAGTTTAGAACAAAAACTTAGGATACAATAGATAAACCATAGGATTCACTTTCATTTGTGATCATTGTAGTGCATGAAATTTGTACCTCGATACTCACATACACCTACTATTGAAACACACACTGACACTGAGAGGGGGGGGTGAATCAATGTCTAGAGCTTTTGACTGTTTTTCACACTTTCATAGATTACATGAATTAACTAAATAAAATATATGCAACTCAATTAATTATTAACAAACATGTGTAACACAAACTGTATGAAGTAGATACATCTATTTCTTTTATTTATTTAACTTGAATGAATACAAATAAAACAAATCCTTTAATATCTTCAACTTTAACTGAATATGAGATATCCAACTCTATGATACAATACCTGACTTGTAGTTCTTAGATACAAATGAGAAATGATGAATCCAACCCTCATAACAAGACACAACTTGTTGATCTCAGATCCAACTGAGATGTGAGGAATCCAACCCTCATAACAAGACTCAGTTTGTAAACAGGCACCAACCTGATAGAATGACATTCCATTCAATCCATTATATATATATATATATATATATATATATATATATATATATATATATATATATATATATATATATATATATATATATATATATATAATCCACCAAGACACCCTTATATTCACCACCACTTCTCGTTTATATAGTATTTCAATAGGTATAGGATTAAACCATTGTGTCTTTTTTACATAAACCATTGAACCTATTCATTATAAGTTTCTTTATTTAATTAGAAGACTAATCTTGATTTGAATTTTGTCCTCATGAGTTGATCATAGATATGGATCAACTCATTATATCGTTCCCATCCTTATGTTGCATTCCCAATTTTGCCAACAAATCATATTCGAGATTTTACCTACTCTATGTATTTCTATGGTGTTAATCTCTGTCAAATTACTCTACAGGCCTTAAGCTCTTACAAAAATGAATTATGTATGAGCCGTTTCCTTCAACCCAATGTTCAAATGACCATGAGCTCAAAACCATGGGATTATTCATTTAAGAGTTGTTCCTAGTGCTTCTTCTTTCATCCTTATTCCTCTATCATGAGACTAGAACCCATGACCAAATACAATTCCTAACAGGTGCTAATCCGACGATTTCAACATTATCCTCAAGAATAAAGAAAATTGATGATCAAGACTTAATCATGAGTTGAGATGAACGATTCATGTTCACTCCAAGACTTCGGCTATTCGTGGCTTTAGGACTCCGGAGTAGAGAAATACCTCTGGAAGTTTACCTACCGAATAATTCATAGAATGGCGGTGATTGCTTGCTGTCAGTTAACACATCCTCTTATTCTATCCTTCCACTATGCTTGATCAACGGTCGAGAACACTCCCGAAGTAGATCAATGTTTGGCATTACTTCATGATTCACGATTACTCTATCCTTCCATTGTACTTGATCAGACGATCAAGAAATATTCTGTAGGATCTTAGATCAATGAACAAACATTAATTCATGACTTTGGCCTTCGGTGCTTCAAATATTTTAGCTGTTAGGAGAAGCTGGTTATCCCTAGAGGATGTAGTCTCAGAGTGATGTGGCTTTCTAACGTCACTATTGATGTGGAACTGGATAAGTGGCTACCATGTGTTACCTTGATTCATGACTTTCTTATACCTAAAGTGCCAACTAGACCCTGACACTTATCACCATTTGATTGGGCCACAGATCTCCCTCCTAGATCATGTATTTACACTTCATGGCTTCTGGATTTTTGGCACTTTTATAACATTCTTAGATCATTGTTGAAGTGCCGAAAAGATATATCATCATAGATCCTTTCTTGTCTTGATCGACGAATTTTGTTTATTCCAGAACTCTGGGGTTTGGTAGTTCTTGATTTATCTGAGTTGCTTATTGTCGGAGTTGACCACCTTCTTTCCTTTAGTGTTATCTGATGGTTCAAAATTTATTCCAGATCAATGATTGATGGGATTTCCCTTCTCTTCCTCTGATCCGATGGTTGACGGGAGTTTGTGACTTTGGGGCTTTAGCCTTGGGGTAAACTTACATGTTTCAAAATCTTTTTCATTGGAGTAGTCAACACCGGAGTTGGCCACCTTTGGACCCACCTATCCCCATCCAAAGGTCACCATGCATTTCCCATATCTTATGGCCCTCATTCACTTCGGGACTTCAGTGCTCCAACCTTTGGGTGAACTTACATGTTTCATACTCTTTTTAGACGAAGTGGTCAGTGTCAAAGTTGACCACTATTGGAACCACCTATCCTCATATATGATGGCCCTTATTTACTTCGGGACTTCAGGGGTTTCAAAACATTGTGCCTTATGGGGTCTTCTTATCCCATTCTTCCACTTGGTTCTATCTGACGATCAAGATAGATCTTGAACTGATCTAACGGTTGAGAGCTCACTTGAATTTCCTCCACGAAATCTGATGACTCTTATTTAATCTCTCTCGATCTATGATTCTGGCTTGATCCAACTATCCATAATGATACTGCTCCAGATCTGACAGTTGAGATTTAATCCTTCCTAGTCTCTAAATTCACCTTGATCTAACGATCCTGGATTGTCCCAAACTGAGAATGAATTGCTCATGTAACTCGATCCTTTACAAAAGGATTTCTTCACTCGTAGAACTTTTTCTCCTATGTTACTTCAAATGCACCATCTCTTTTTAGCTTCGATTAATGTTTGTGCATTCTTTTATGCACTGATATTTAGTCGCTAACCCTCCTGAGCTCTTAATTACTTGTGATTTGTTACTCCTTATGTATGTGGATTGTATGCATCCTACCTCTCTTGAGATTTGGGAACATAGGATCACTATTTATCCTATCGTGATCAACAGTGATCACAAATTTCTTCTACCCCAAGGTGATCTACCTCTTCCCCAAGGTGATCTTCCTTTTTCTTTGTTTATTGTATATGTTTGATTCATGTTGTCATCAATGAAAACACACAATCAATAATGCCAACAATATCCCCCTTTGGAATTGAGGGAAACATATCTGTAAAACAAATGCTTTTGCTCCCCCTATCACTAATCTCATTTTCAGGTTAGAGGATTGAACCAAATACTGATACCAATTTTTTTTTACTATTTTTCTCCCCCTTTGACATCAATGACAAAGAGTTAAATTTTTACTTCTTT
>ML819114.1:52147-65649 GCA_009831015.1 Picea engelmannii | reverse complement strand
GATAAAGGTGGGGAGGGTGTTAGATATGCGTCATGTTAAATGTGGAAAAAAGTTTTTGTTTTCATAAAAAAATATCATCATTTAGTGATTAAAAATATGATGCAAATAATTGATGTTTAATTAACTATTTTCTTTTACTTTTACCAAAACACACGATAATAAACCATATAATAAAGAATATTCATAATTATGTAGATCTCAAATTTTTATTCTTAATCGCCCATTATATGGTCGAATTGAGTCACACGTATAGAAATTAATTTTTTTATTTCTATCTAGATCTCTAATTTTGTATTCTTAATCACCCCATTTTATGGTCGACTTTCACGAGTATAGAAATTAGTTTGTTTATTTGTATTTGCTACTTCATTGTGCATTAAAACTAATTTTGTATAATATTTAAGAATGGTAACTAAAATAGTGTTGAAAAAATTTAGTCATAAACATAATAATAATAATATAGATAATATTTTGGAAATTTAAATGGGAAAACTAACAAATAATGACATTTGGTAGGTGTTTATTGTTCCAGGAATTACATATAAGAGGTCACATCCATTTTGAGTGTTTTTACATTCTTTCAAAGTTCAATACAATCTTTTGAAATTGATCCAAACAAATGAATGGGTAAGACTAAGCGAATTCAACAATTAACGGAGGTTAATCAAGCTATGTAAAACAATGTAAATGTAAAATTTAAGTAAGACAAAATAAATATGAGGAAACGAAAAAAACTAAATGAAAAGAAAAAAAAATAAACTGTGAGAGAAGACCTAGGAAGGGAAAATCAAGAGTCATGGTTGTTGGCCTTTCCCTTACCGCCATCTCTCCCTAATTCATGTTTTACTCTCGTTATCATTGTAACCAGAGATTGCTAAAATACATTGAGCCCCATTCAAAGATGGTTTTCCCATTTAGGTTTCTAGGGTAAATCTGGTGTCCATTGTGTCTTGAATTACTTTGATATTTCTATGACATTTTTCTCTATGTATTCATGTTTTAGTCTCATGTTTTAGTTGTTGAAATCTCTCTAATCGTAGTTCGATATCTTACCCTAACGTTCATACCGTTAGAGGACAGTTGTGGTATATGTACTATATATACATTATTAATGTACATATTAATTGAATTGGCTTAGTGTCTTTTCCTCCAGTGTTCTTTGTCTTCTTGATCTACTTAGTTATTCACTTTCTTGCCTATATTCTTAACAATATCTTAACAGTGGTATCAGAGCGTGAAGATAATCTTATGACCTGATAGTTTTCCAAAGTATGATATTGATCTTATCAACCTGGTAGTTTATCAGAGTCGTATAGTTTTTAGGGCCTAGTAAATCCATGGTAGTTTTTCCATGGAGTTTAAGTGCGGTAACAGAAACCAAGGTTAAGTTGGCTTAGCCCACTAGGGTGAAAAATAAAACCCCTGCACCCATTCAGATAACCACAGAACAAATATTGAGGGAGGCCCGCGAATGACAAGAGGCCAAAATTTGACCTCCGAAGCACAAGATTACTGATGAGAGCAAGCTCGCAGATTATCGTCTCCGAAAGAGGAAGGAATTTGAAGACTTGATCAAGAGAGTGAGATGGAAAACGAGAGTGTGGATGAAATATGCTCAGTCAAGGAGAGTCAGAAGGACGTTTCCTGTGCTAGATCAGTATGGGAAAGGGCCCTAGAGGTCAATTACCAAAACCCTACTCTTTGGCTTCGCTATGTCGAGGTTGAGATGAAGCACCGGTTTGTAAACCATGCCAGGAATGTCTGGGACTGGGTTGTCTCTCTGTTGCCCCTCATGGATCAACTCTGGTATAAGTACTTTCACATGGAGGAGATGATTGACAATGTGGCCGGTGCCCGTTAGGTCTTCGAGTAGTGGATGAATTGGGAGCCCAATCACAATGGTTGGGTCGCCTACATCAAGTTTGAGCTCAAGCATAATGAACCCTACATGTACATTGGAGGAAATTATAATATCTCCCAACAGTGCCCCAGTTATAGTATGAATTGTAATCATGTTTATGAACTATAATCTTGTTTGGTAGGTTGGTGAGCCGAGTATTGATAAGATGGTGGGCTTATGTGTTAGTAGACCGGAGAGCCTAAGTGTTAAGGCCAAGAGCCTGTTTTTGTATTTGTAATTATGCAGAACATTAATAAAAATATAAACATCACTGCGTACAGGCCGAACACGAAGAAAGAGTGATGGGGGACTAAGCTTCCACAGGGTGGGTAAGGAAAAAGGGGCTAAAAGGTTGGAAAGAAGGGATAATATTAGGGGCTTAAGTCCTTGAGAATAATATTTTATTATTATTCTAAATATGTGTGACAAAACATGTTTTGTTATCCTAATTCCTGGGAGAGGCAACACATGCAACCCCAAGTGTGAAGAAAGGGAACGCATGCAGCTCCAGGAAGACAAGTGTCAAATTGGGTGCATGCAGTTAAAAGCTGAAGCACCAACTGAGTTCGGGGTTCATCCTCCATTATGTCGTCCATTTTATGAGCGGAGGGATCTCTGCGTTTGAGTTCTATAAACCTCACGCAGCTCGAAAACTGGAAGCCTGTGATTTCTTCTGAGAAACCAACACACCTTTGTCTGAACCGTTGAGTCTGTGTTCGATGTGGTTTGAGCCGTGTCACCTATGTGTCCTGTGAGCCAGCTGATCTGCTCTTGCAAAGTTGACCCTGTACCTGAACTGTCTTTGAGTCTCTACCTTCTGTGTTCCTAAAGGGAATTGACCAGTTGATGTTGTTGTTATTTTCACCTTGTGGGAATTGGGTTGAAATTGGTTGAAGAAGCAGGTTGTTAGGCCGGTGGTAGAAGAGGCAGGTTGTCAGGCCTGTGAGAAACTCTCTCTAGGTGAGATAGTCTGCTGGGAAGTGGATTTCTTCTAGAGAGAGTCCATCACTAGCTATAGAGCTCTGAGAATTCCTGATCTGACCTGTTGTCGAGGCCCAGAGAGGGAGGTGAAGCACCGATGGACTGTTCTTGTGAAGTTGTATACTCCCAGGTAGAACAAGCATGTGGGGAATGAGAGTCCGTGAGTAGTGGGCGTAAGAAGGATCCTAGAGAGAATCCTTCCAGTTTCTCTATGCAGTTTCCCTATAACCTCAGCATAGCCTAGGATTCCCTTGCCTTGGGTGGAGCTTAGTCCCATCTCAGGTGTGACCCACTGTTGAGCGTGATGAGAAGTGAGGTCTAAGGCTGGGAGGTTCGTGGAAGGTCTGCACATGGTTGGTGGAGTTACTACAGTTTCAAAGATAAGTATATGCATGTGTATAATTTCAATTAAAATGCATGTCTGTGATGCTTGCGATATTATCATGTATTCCGTTGCAATGATATTTACTATTGATTTCAATAATTCTGTATGTTGGCAGTAATTATATGTTTACTCTGTTAAGCCATTTAACTTCATTAATTGTATCCTATATAAATATGGTATCAAATATTTAAGTCTAAGTTAAGGCAGTTTGGTAGCATTTCCCGGCCTGTTGGTGGTTGGGGATGTTACAAAATGGTATCAGAGATTTAAGGATAAGTTAAGGCAGTGTGGTAGCATTTCCCAGACTATTGGTGGTTGGGGATGTTACAAAATGGTATAAGACATGGTTACAACACTGAGCCTGGATGGGCCATGTTAGTGGAAGTTGAAGCAAAAATTTTCGGAAAGAATTATTGTCGAAGTAGACAAAATTCAAGTCCAAAGCCAAGGTTTCAGCGTTGAGCCTAGATGGGCCGAATAAGTGGTCTTTGGACCCAAGGTTTTGAGAGGAAATTGAATATGGAGGACTAATTTCGAACCTTAGAATGTTTCTGAGTGCCAACGGGTTACTTGGTCGTGTTACGAAGCTCAAGAGGAGTAGTGGTAGAATAAAACCGCAGTTGTAGACCAGTTATAGAGGAAAAGATCTGGACCGTCAAATCCACGTCCAAACACTTAGGAGAGCACACATAAGAGATCAGATTTGGACCATTAGATCTGAGAATGTGAACCAACAACCATTGGATCCATGGAACGTGCATAAGGTTTAAAATCCTTTAGAGTTGCACATGAGTGTGGATATCGTGATACGTGAAGTCTCGACATCATCAAAACTGTCCACCGAGAGGGACACATGGGAAGCGATCAACCTTTCGCTGATTTGTGACTTGAAATGGTCAAAGGGAAAGTTCGCAAGAATTCGCGAAATGAAAATTCGCCATTAGATCACAATGATTGATCAAGGAGAGATCTGGACCGTTAATTGTCTAGGAGGAATTTCAGCATTTTGGGAATCAAGAGAATGAAGGTGGGAGTTCTTTCAACCTCGTGACACGCAAAATTACGATACGCGAAATCCCAACGCGATATGAGTCGACAGATCGTGGGGAAGTCAAGACCATCAGATTGGGTGCTTCGAAATGTCGACATTTTAGAAGTTCAACCATCGGGAGAATGGGATGTGCTAATGCACAAAATCCCGAGGCTCGAAATCACGAAATCCCGAAGAGACAAAGTAGTGGATCGAGTTGACGTCACTTGTATGGTGTGGAACCCTGGGACGTGTGTCACGTGCCAGTGGGCCCCGAAGGAAAAGTAGATGCAGTGGGGGTGGATGGTGTCACCCGAGGTAATGTGGAACTTCTTAAGTACACCACGTGTCACTACCGTGGTTGGTGACAACTATGCTGTGGGTTGGAGGCCAGAAAGGTCAAAAGTTAGAAGTCGAGAGTTGGAGAAGGAAGTGAGTGTGGGAGCCTCCAAGTCTGAAACCCCGAAGTCTCGATTAGAGAACCTTGAGATCTAGTTCTTGGTCATGACCCATGGTCACGTGAGTTGGGAAAATGAGAGAAAAGAGCTAAGGCATGAGTGCACTACAGAGCCGAGCAGAGCTCGAAAAATTCATGGAAACTGAATGTTTTCTGTAATCAAGTGTTATGAATTTTGTGGAATTTTTTAAGAAATGATGGCCTGACAAATTATGGTTGTCTACACATTGTATTTTCATAAGTTTATCAAGTGTCATAACCGAGTGGAGTCGCCACCAAGTGCAAAAGAAATGGAAAGGGCATGGACTGCTTCCAGTTCTGAGGATGAAGAAAAAGGAATGGATGTTCACCTAGGAGTGGAAATATCCAACTCCAATGGCCATGGAGAGGATATAGATAAGGAAAGAAACATGATGAATATCATTGAAGGATTTCAAAAAGATGCCCAAACTCGCTGAGAAGATAGGAAAAATCTTAGAAAATCTCAAGAAAAACAAGGTGAATTTAACATAAAGATGTTAAAGAGTTTGGAGAGAATAGAAGAGAAGTTGGAGAAGGAGAGTGACTCGAGAAAAATAGTGAGTCACCAGACTTCTGAGGGAATAAAGTCAAGGAGTGCAGGTAGACACTATCATCACTCCCAAGGTCTCTCCAAGAAAAGGGCACCCAGTAGTTCAAGCAAGTCTCCTACCAGAAAGCACAGGATATCTGGAGTGGATGAATTGAAGGGATATATGAACAAGATTAATCCTCCTACATTTGATGGACAACATAAGAGGGAGGAAGATGTTGAAACATGGTTGTTGGGTATGAGGAAATACTTCCAACTACAGAATTATTCCTCTCATGTGGAAGGAAGAATTGTGATGTATCAACTGAAAGGAAAAGAATCCATGTGGTGGGATCAACTTGTGTAGGTGCGGCACATTAGAGACAAATATATCACTTGGAAATAATTCAAGAGGTATTTCGAGAAGAAGTATTTGACTAAGAGATACTATGACAAAAAGATGAAAAAGTTCTTTGAACTCAAGCTGGGCAACATGACCATTTATGAATATGAGCGTAGGTTTTTGGAATTGTTGAAGTACGTTCCGTTCATCAAATAAGAGACTGTCAAGATTCAAAGGTATTTGAGTGGACTGCCACCTTCCATTGGGGACAAGATCCAGTATGATGACCCTAAGACCATGGAAGAAACTATAAGAAGAGTGAAATGTTTGTATGAACATCAAAGAGAAAATCCTACTTTACAAAAGGCTTTGGATGACCAGAAGAAGTTTAAGAAAGAGCAGAGACAAAAGGGAAACAAACCTCATTTTTTTCAGAAATGGTCCTCAAGTACAACCATCATTTAGAGAGTCAAGAATGGCTGACTTAGGGGAACAAAGGCCAATACAGACGCCCATTTAGTGTTGGGGTTGTCAGGGAAACCATAAGTATAGAGATTGTCCCCACAAAAATGGAAAAGTGAGAGATTTCCATAATGTTCAACAAGCTAGAAAAGTAGAGGACATGGGCAGTAGAATGTCAAAGATCTATGCATCCCTGGACAACAAGAAAACTGAATTTCAATCGCACATGATTGAAATAGAAGGTATGATTAACAACCAACCATTTACTATTTTAATTGATTCAGGGGCTAGCCATAGTTATATAGATCCTAGAGTGGTAAAAAGTTTGCATTTGTCGAGAAGCAAACATGAAAAGTCTTGGTTAGTGTAGCTGGCTACATGAACCAAGAGAAAAGTCATTGAGTTAATTAAGTCCTATATAGTGGATATGAAGGGACTGAGCACAAAGGCCGAATTGAATATTCTTCCTTTAAGGTCTTATGATTGTCTGATTCAGATGGACTGGTTGGAACAACACCATGCCATCTTGGACTATCGTAAAAAGGAATTCACTTTCCTGGATGAGGAACGGAATCACACAATAGTCCAAGGAATTCCCAAAGTCGTTTCTATCAGAGAAATCTCAACAATGCAATTGAAAAAGTGCCACAGAAAAGGCTATCAATTATTTGCAACCCATGTGGAGGAAACACCTAAGGATAAGGTGTCAAGTATTGGACATCATGCGGTGCTAAAGGAGTTTGAATATGTATTTTAGGAGGTACTTGTACTACCTCCAAAAGGACATATTGACTTCTCTGTAAATTTGATGCCTGGAGTAGCTCCAGTGTCAAAATATCCTTACAGAATGAGCACGCCAGAGCTGAAAGAACTGCAATTGAGTATGGAACGTTCGTAAAGAAGAAGGATGGAACATTGATATTGTGTATAGATTTCAAACAATTGAACAAAATGACTGTAAAGAACAAGTATCCTCTATCGAGGATTGATGACCTCTTCAATTAGTTGAAGGATGCGAAGGTATTTTCAAAAATAGACCCCAGGTCGGGATATAACCAAGTACGAATAAAGGATGAAGACATCAGCAAGACCGCCTTTAGAACCAGGTATGGTCATTACAATTTCACAGTGGCGTCGTTTGGGTTGTCAAATGCACCCTTTGTTTTTATGTGCCAGATGAATGGTGTATTTAGGGACTATTTAGACAAGTTTGTCATAGTCTTCCTGGATGACATCCTGGTGTATTCCAAGTCGGAGAAAGAGCATGAAAAACATCTGAGGATGGTGTTGTAGGTGCTAAGAGAGCACCAACTATATTCCAAGTTGAGCAAGTGCTCGTTTTATCAAAAGAAAATCCATTACCTAGGGCATATTATTTCCAAGGATGGGATAGCTATAGATCCTGAGAAGATTGAGGCCATTAGAGAATGGTCAGTGCCAAAGAATGTGACATAAATCAGATCATTTGTGGCTCTAGCTGGTTATTACAAAAGGTTTATCACAGGGTTCTCGAGGATAGATCACCCTATCACTTCCTTGCAAAGGAAGGAGAAGAATTTTTAGTGGACATAAGATTGTGAGACAAGCTTCCAACAATTGAAGCAACTGTTAACCAATTCTCCAATCCTAAGAATCTCAAATCCAAATGAAGATTTCGTGGTGTGCATAGATGTCTACAAAGAAGGATTGGGAGGAGTCCTTAGTCAGAATGGAATCTATTATAAATCCATAAATTTGAAAGAGCACAAAAGGAGCTATGAAACTCATGATTTGGAGTTGGCAGCCATAGTAAACGCTCTAAAGAAGTCGAGGCATTACCTCATGGAAAGGAAGTTTGAACTAAGAACATACCATAACAGTTTGAAGTATTTGTTCGATCAGCCAACGTTGAACGCTAGGGAGATTAGGTGGTTGGAGTTTCTCTGTGAGTACGATTTTGATATCAAGCATATCAAAGGGAAGGATAATAAAGTGGTTGATGCACTCAACAGGAGAGTGCATGAATTACATGCTACAACCATTAGCATGTACTGAACCAATATTAAAAGTAGAGTTTTGGAGGATACAAATACAAACTTATCGTACAGGGATTTGGTAGCAAAGCTACACCAAAGTAAGATGCCATAAAAAGTGGAGATTAATAAACTGGAAACTGATAGAATACTTCTGTACAAGAATTAAATTTATGTACCTAATGTCCATGATTTGAAATTTGCGATTTTGCGTGAAATGCATAATGTGCCTTGTGAAAGACACCCTGGATATCAGAAAAGTGTGGCAGTAGTCAAGAGCCATTACTTTTGTTCAGGTATGAAGAAAGAGATTGTTGAATACATCGCCAAATGTATGGAGTTCCAGAAGGTTAAAGTTGAGCATAGGCACCTAGCAAGGTTGCTGCAACCTTTACCCATTCTTGAGTGGAAGTGGGAAGTGGTGACAATGGACTTCATCACAGGATTTCCCAGAACAAGAAAGCAACACGATTCAATTATGGCGGTGGTGGACAAGCTTACGAAAGCTGCCAATTTCATTCCATTAAAGACTACTCACAAGGCAACGAATGTTGATGATATTTTTATGAAGGAAGTGGCACGATTGCATGAAATTCCCAAGACAATTGTGTCTGACAGAGACCCGAAATTTACTTCAAATTTATGGAAGGGGTTGTTCAAAGGATTTAGAACAAATATGAACTTTATCACAACTTATCATCCTGAGTCTGATGGACAGACAGAGAGGGTGAACAGAGTGATAGAAGACACGTTAAGGATGTATGTGATGGACAAACCATCGAAATGGGAAGACTACCTGCACTTGGTAGAATTCGCCTACAATAATGGGTATCAAGGCATCCTTGAAGATGAGCCCATTTGAAGAACTTTATAGAAGAAAGTGAAATACTCCAGTAAGTTGGGATAATCCACCTGATAGGGCAATAGTTGGGCCAGAATTGCTCAAAGAAATGGAAGAACAAATGCTAAGAATTAAGCAGAATTTAAAGGTTGCCCAAGATAGGGAGAAGAGTTGTGTTGATAAGAAAAAAACCCACAGAGAGTTCAAAGTGGGTGATCATATTTTTTCTGAAAGTAAAATCCAATAGAAGTTCCCTGAAGCTGGGAAACTGTGCCAAGTTGGCAGCCATATTTTGTGGGCCATTTGAAATCCAGGAAAGGATTGGGCCAATTGCATATATGCTTGCATTACCTGCATCCATGAATGTACATAACGTGTTTCATGTTTCATTGCTTAAGAAATATATATCTGATGTTAATCATGTAATTTATTGGAATGTGATTCAAGTGGAGCAAGAAGGTGTCCTGAAAGTGCATCTTGTGCACATATTGGATTAGAAAAGAAAACAACTCTAGAATCGAGCCATAGGGCTTGTAAAGGTCAAGTGGACCTGGTACAATCACGAGGACGTGACATGGGAGCATGAAGATGCTATGCGGGCAAAATACCCGCATCTTTTTGAAAATTTTGGAAATCTTGTTGATACTATGTAAAAGTTGCACTGAGGACAGTGAAAAAATTAGGGGAGGGGATTATAATATCTCCCAGCAGTGCCCCAGTTATAGTATGAATTGTAATCATGTTTATGAAGTGTAATACTGTTTTGTAGGTTGGTGAGCCGAGTATTGATAAGATGGTGGGCTTATGTGTTATTAGGTCGGAGATCCTAAATGTTAAGACCAAGAGCCTGCTTTTGTATATGTAATTATGCAAAACATTAATAAAAATATAAACATCGTTGCGTGCAGACCGACCACGAAGAAAGAGTGATGGGGGACTAAGATTCCATAGGGTGGGTAAGGGAAAAGGGGTTGAAAGGTTGGAAAGAAGGGCTAATCTTAGCGGCTTAAGTCCTTGAGAATACTATTTTATTATTATTATAAAGTTGTGTGACAAAACATGGTTTGTTATCCTAAGTCCTGGGAGAAGCAACATATGCAGCCCCAAGTGTGAAAAAAGGGAATGCATGCAGCTCCAGGAAGACAAGTGTCAACCTGGGTGAATGCGGTTAAAAGTTGAAGCGTTAGCTGAGTCGCGGTTCGTCCTCCATTATGTCATTTGTTGTCTGAGTAGAGGGATCTTTGCATCTGAGTTATGTAAGCCTCACGTAGTTTGGAAACCTGAAGCTTGTGATGTTTTTTGAGAAAATAACACGCCTCTGTCTGAACTGTTGAGTATGTTTTCGACCTCTGTGTGGATTCCTTGTCACGAACCCTGAAAATCAATAGAAATCCTATGGTTTGAGCCGTGTCACTTGTGTGTCGTGTGAGCCAGCTGATCCACTCTTGCAAATTCGATCTCGTACCTGAACTGTCTTTGAGTCGCTACCTTGTGTGTTCCTGAAGGGAATTGACCAATTGATGTTGTTGTTATTTTCACCTTGTGGGAATTGGGTTGAAAATGGTTGAAGAAGCGGGTTTCCAGGCCTGTGGTAGAAGAGGTTGGTTGTTAGGCCTGTGAGCAACTCTCTCCAGGTGAGAGAGTCTGCTGGGAAGTGGTTTTCTCCCAGAGAGAGTCCAACACTAGCTACATAGCTCTGAGATTTCTTGATCCAGCTTGTTTCTGAGGCCCAGAGAGGGAGGTTTAGCACCGATGGACTGTGCTTGTGAAGGTGTATACTCCTGGGCGGAACATGCATGTGGGGAATGAAAGTCCATGAGTAGTGTGCATAAGAGGGCTCCTGGAGAGAATCCTTCCGGTTGATCTGTACAGTTTCTCTGTAACCTCAGCCTAGCCTAGGATTCCCTTGCCTTGGGTGGAGCTTAGTCCCAGCTCAGAGGTGACCCACTGTTGAGTGTATGAGTAGTGAGGTCTAAGGCTGGGAGGTTCATGGAAGGTCTGCACGTGGTTGGTGGAGTTACTACAGTTTCAAAGATAAGTATATGAATGTGTATAATTTCAATTAAAATGCATGCTTGTGATGCTTTCAATAGTATCATGTATTCTATTGCAATGATATTTACTGTTGATTTCAAATTTTGTATGTTGGCAGTAATTATACATTTACTCTGTTAAGCCATTTAACTTCATTAATTATATCCTATATAAATATGGTATCAAATCTTTAAGGATAAGTTAAGGCAGTGTGGTAGCATTGTTCGGCCTATTGGTGGCTGGGGATGTTACAAAATGGTATTAGAGCTTTAAGGCTAAGTTAAGGCAGTGTGGTAGCATTGCCCGACCTGTTGGTGGCTGGGGATGTTACATAAACCCTAAGGAAATGAGAATATCTTTATGCAAAATTCTTTACACATTTTTGGAGTAATAAATAGATTTTATTAAGTGGATTTCATACATGATAAATTGCCAAGAAAGTCAAATCTTGGAAAGAGTGTCTATAAAGTCACATCAAATTTCAATTTTACTAAAAAATAATAACAATGTTAAAATAAAGTGAGAGAGGTTGAGAATTAATTTTAAAGTTAATCTTTATGAGGTGATACCCTTAGTTTGGGTGATGATGCTTCATGGAGATTATTCCATGGTGGAGAGAGCTATGTGGGGTAAAATCCATTGTTGAGAGGAAGAGCATTGGATTGTGTTCCCAGAATTGTTGTTGTTTGCAGAAGAAAAAATTGACCAGAATTTGAGGTCATCTCATTGCTGCCAGATATAAAAGCATCTCCTATGAGAGACAACTCTTGCATTCTGGACTAGTGTTTGCTCAGAATTTTATGACTTGCAATTGCAATTGGGTGTGGGTGCATTTTTTGGTTGAAGCCAACACCCTTTTGTTGAGTTTAAATTTGATATTGTCGAGTTGGATTATTGTAAAGGGTGGAATTGCAAGAAACCCTATTTTCCGTCGATAAAGTTGGACATATGAAAGATCAGTGTTTCGATCTTCATCTGTGTACGCATTGTGAAAGCGTACACCTTGTTCCAGTAGCTTACACAGGTGTTGGATCTTTCATTGTGAAAGCATACACCTTGTTCCAGTAGCTTATACAGGTGCTCGATCTTTTCTGGCCATACTTGTGAATGACGGTCAAGGGAATTTGAACCACTTGTCCTTGACAGGGGGTAAATCTAAAGTTTTTAGTCAAGTTCCAAGTTTGATTTAGAGCCTGTGAACAGATGATCAAGTATGCAACCTAAGTCTTGGTATGCAGTCTTGATCATCCGGTATTGATCCTAAACATGTTGTTGTTGATATGGTTTGTGGTAATCCTAAAACCATTCATAGTTTTTGAGCCTTGAGCTCTTGATAGTTTGTGGTCATCTTAAAACCACCAATTAAGTAGAAGAAATGACGTTCTTCTTGTTACATTTTCATATTTTTGAGCCTTGAGCTCTTGTTAGTTTATGGTCAACTTAAAACCATGTCATTTAGTAGAATACATCATCTTCTACTAGACATTCGATTTGTGGTCATCCCGAAACCACTAGATTGGTTTATGGTCATCCTGAAACCACCAAATGAGTTTGTGGTCACCCTTAAACAACAAATTTAGTAGAAGACATCAACTTCTGCTATTTTTTCAGAGTTCAGAGAGGATCTTAAGCCCTTTGAATATTTTCTTGACACATTACTAGTTGTCAAGAAGTGACGGTTTTTCAGGAAAGAACGAACTTATGATTAAGGGTGGATGTTGAAAACTCTCTAATCATTGTTCGTTATCTTACCCTAATGGTCATACCGTTAGAGGAAAATTGTGGTATATGTACTATATATACATTATTGATGTACATATTAATTGATTTGGCTTAGTGTCTTTTCCGCTAATGTTCTTTGTCTTCTTGATCTAGTTAGTTATTCACTTTCTTGCCTATATTCTTAATAGTATTAGTTATGGTTTTAATGATTATCCAAAAATACTGAAAATGTAAATGAAAGGACTATGTGAATAAATCTTGTGGATTTACTTCATTAAGGGTTTTTCTTATCTAATAAATAACATAATAATTATATTTCTATACTATATTTCTATCATGTTAGGATGCATTTCTAGAACCGAATATCGATGGTTGTCGTATGAGAGCCATTGCACCTCTTTGTGAGTTTTTATTTGCGTTTAATTTAGGTTGTTGGGTGAATTCTTTGATTACATCTCCTTGAACAAATCTGCATCTCCTTGGGTGAATTTACTTTTTCTTAAGTGAATTTTCATCTCCCTAAACGTTTTACTTCATTCCTTGGTGAATTTACATCCCTAGACATTTTTACATCGCCAAACATTTTACTTTGTCCCGGGAGGAGTTTACATACCCTGGGCATTTTACTTAGGCAAGTTCACATGCCCTTGGGTGTGTTATTTCGTGCTTAAGTCAGTCTATTTACTAAAAAGTTTGAAAAAGATTGTTTTTTTAAGTTTCATATATATAAAGATATATAATTAAAAATAGAAAAAAAAACATTTTAAAACGAAGTATATATATAT